>PVJH01048765.1:0-10631 GCA_004026705.1 Nesogale talazaci
TCAGCCTCTGGCTTGGGTCCCCTTGGAGCAGGTGTCCCTGCAGCCTTGGCCCCAATAGCCAGGAATAGACTTAGGAGGTGTGCCGGGTGTCAGGAATGGGAGATCCGAGCTGCCACGGCCAAACTCCCAGCACAATATCCATGTCCAGCGTGGCATGGGGGCATCAGTGGGAGTGGACCCAGGGGTGTTGTTAAGAGAATGAGTCAGTGGTAGAATGTCATTGACAGTCAGCTTTTACCGGTCCAGTGAGGCAGAGCTTCTAGGGCAGTGGTTCTCAAACTGGAGTTCTTCTCAGCATCTCCTGCAGGCCCAGATGGCTCATTCCAGAATGCTGTCCTTCGTCTTGCCAGTTCACAGGCTGGTGCTGCTGCTCTCAGAAGCACCGTTTGAGAACTGCTGTTTTAGGGGAAAGGGTGAGAGGCTGGCCCGTGGCCTGGGCTGGTACGATCTCTGGGCCTTGTTGCTGAATGAGGGGACTGTACCTCTCTCCCTATTAATGAAGGCACTTTTTGCATTGAACTAGCTATAGGGTGGAAGAGCCAGAGACATTAGTGGAACTTCAGAAGAATGAATGGGACCCCATTATCGAGTGGGCAGAGACGAGGTAAGATGTGCTGCTTACTCTACACTGGTCTTACTGGTCACCAGGACTGAGCTGGGCAGGGGAGGGGGCAAACCCTGGCTAGCCAGCGCTCTGTGTTCAGAGGCCTCTAAGTTCAGATAGCTCTTAACTTTCACAGGTAGGGTCACCTTGGGTAAAATGCTCCCAGGCATTTTCCTCAGACTATCCCAGTTCTGGGCACTGGGCTGCTGTGCTCAGGGGTGCACTGGAGGGCTGAGGCCACGCCTTCCATTCTGGTTCTGGTGTGAGGTGCTGTGATTCTAGGTATCTCATGAACAACATCTGGAATCCGCAGGGAGGAGGAGGAGGAGCCAAGGAGGCCCTGAGCAGGTGGCCATAAGAGCAGCCACATTGGCTCAGTCCCCACTCCGCTACCACGGCCCTGAGCTTCGGTCCCCATCTGTCAGGCAGAGCTAGTGTGCCTGTTCATGCGCTGGCAGCATACGCACAGCAGTGCCTGTGAAGGGCTGGCACCCTGCTTGGCTGAGACACGTGCTCACGCACTGGCAGGTATCATCTCTGCAAGGGTAGTTTTGAGCTTTCATGGACCATCCTCGGGTGGGACGTTCCCCCAAATGAGCCCCTCATCTGTCTCTTCCCTGGCTGCGTGTTCATTGAACGCCCACAACAGGCCTGGTACTGTGGGTGGTAGAGTCAAAGGCACAGCCACAGCTCCTGGAGGCTCCCACCAGACACCAGAGAGACCCAGTGAGGGGCTCCCAGGTGAGTTGACCCCGTTCATAGCAGCCTCACGCAGGTCCTGGTGGAACTGTGATCCTATGGCTGTCGGAGGCTGATTTTCCAGGAGCAGATTGTCAGGCCTTTTCTCCAAGGTTCAGCAGCTCAGCGATGAACTGTTTCTACCATCAGGGACACCTAGCAGCCACAATAGTGGGTGTGAACTGTGAAGGTGCAGTGTCATTTTGAGGTCTAATTAAATGTAAAAATGTACATGCTTAGAAAGCTGCAGTTGTACGATACTGTTTCTGTTTTGGGGGGGCAGTTGAGCTCCCTGACCTTTGTAGTTTATAGAAACACATAGCCACTTCCTACACTAGAAAAATGGTTCTTCTCCATTGTATTTCTCGTGTGCTTTATGAGTTATGATTCTTCCTAAAGAGCTTTCTTCTCTTGGAGGCAGTGCATAACCCCCAGGTCACAGGCCAGAAACAATGCCCTCTGGTGTACAGGCTGTAAGGATTTGTTGAATCAACAAAAGGAATGAGTTATGTAGGACATATATAAATGTTACTGGCAGGAATGTGATATTGAAAAGAAACCATCTATAGCCTCACAGGTGAAAGACCTCTTTAAAAGTGTGAAAAGCAGGTGTGCATGCATTTCCTGGAGCTGCTGGGACATGGCACAGAGTTTCGGGCAGCTGTGCCACAAGCTGTGCCCGGCTTGCGCAACTCACCAGCTACTTGGCATTTTCTTGGTCCTCTGGGTTTGTTCTGAGAGAGTGCAGACTCAGGCAAGAAGGCCACTGGCCAGTGGCAGTCATTTCCGGGAGCCCCAAACCGACTCCTTGGCCAGGTGCCTTGAGGAACACAGACCTGCCCAGCAGTGTCGGTCTGTGTGGGGGCCAAAGCTAGGCCGTTCCTAGACCACAGCAAGACAGGCACGGGCTGCCGCCTTCTCCTTTCAGATACGGCGTGAAGATTGGTGCCTCCACCAGCATCCTGGGGCCCAGCGTACCAGCCAAGACCCAGGAGACTCTTGCCAGCCATCTGGCCTCTTACAACATGTGGGCCCTCCAAGGTACTCCCGGGGCCTGCTGGGACTGGGAGGGCAGGGGTGATGGGCATTTGTGTCCAGAACCTGAGTTGGGGGACGTCCCAGGGTGGCTCTGAGGACCAAGACACAGACTCTTACGTCAACCCCTTTACTCCAGACTCATGTCCTGCCATCAGAAACCGAGAGGTGGCGCTCCAACACACACTTAGGGACCCTGTATCATTGGGCACCTGTCGCTGGGTCAGGGATACAGAATGCTCTGATTGCCAAGTGCAGGTCATGCCTGCCTCAGTAAGAGCAGGGGACCATTCCAGGGGTGCACAGGTGCAACACAGGCAGCTTAGCAGCTGCTTCCTATGATCTGTCTCCTCCCCTTAGCACCTTTTAACCACTCCTTGGGGTGTGGGAGGACCCCTGGTGGTGCAGTGGATAAAGTGCTCAGCTGCCACCTGAAAGGTCAGACTTGCCATGCTCCTCAGGAGAAAGACGTGGCCATCCACTTTTGTACATAGTTGCAGCCTTGGAAACTTGATGAGGCACGTCTAGCCTATTCTCCAGGGCGGTTAAGAGGCAGTAGGTTTGGGAGAGGAGAGGAGCAGCTGTCCTGGCGGGGTAGAATGTCTGAGTCCTCGTGTGTTGCAGGGATTGAGTTTGTGGTGGCCCAGCTCAAGTCCATGGTGCTGACCTTGGGCCTGATGGACCTGCGCCTGACGGTGGAGCAGGCAGTGCTGCTGTCACGCTTGGAGGAAGAGTACCAGGTGAGGTGCTGGGGTGGTCCGCCATCCCCCACCCAGCAGGGAGGTCACTGACTGACCACGAGAATGCTCCTGCCCAATGCAAATTGAGTAGGGGGGCAGGTTACCCATCTGAGCTTCGTTATGAGAACTTGGCATTTTTAATGTCATATGAGTACTAACACTAAACTCAGCCAGTTCAGTATAGATGGCTAAGTAAGAGAGAGAATCGCTCCAAACAGCTGAAAGCGGGGCTGCTGTTACCTCATGTACACAGGGGGGATACCAAGGCACAAACTGTGTTGGGAGTCAGGTGTGAGGGCCTCGGGACCAATGCTTCCCTTACCTACAGATGTTTGTGGACAGGTGTAGAGCTTCTGGGCCCAATCTACGTGCAAAATACCATCCCGCTGAAGGTCTTGTGGGTTTGCGCTTTGTAGGCTAGCCCTGCTTTAGCCCCCGCAGTTCCCTAGTAGCTAGCCTGGCAGGCCGTGGAAGCTGCTGTTCTGATACACGTTCTGATCCAGTGGCCTTAACGTCCATTCAGTTTTGCCACGCTATCATTTTTCATGTTTTTTACTTGGTTTTTGCATTCAGAAGGTGCACTGCTACTAGGACGTGGTTCTCGGTATGGTGGAAGCCTGTTTGAAGTGGCAATTTCCCAAGTCCAAGGAGCCATTTGGTGACTCAGGGTTTGCCAGGAGAACATCCCTCTCCAGACAACACAGGCAGCAAGCTCTTTTCTTGCATTAGGAAGAATTGAATGGATGAGGAATGAGCGGGGCATGATTCGTGGTGTTTGAGGATTGTTAGGGTCTTGGTTTTGGTCTGAACTCCGCATTTGTACATGGCAGTGCCCTGGAAGCATAGCATGCTCTTCAGAGAGAAAGTATATCATAGAGTATTCCAGACTGAGATTGGGCAGCTCAGAAATACAGAGGATTGTAGGACCCGTCAGATTTGGGGTGACTGGACAAGTCGAACCTTCCTCTAGGTCTGGGAGCCTTACAGCTCTGCCCATGTGTGAGCGGAGACCCTGCCAATCCTGGGCCCCCCACCCTAGAGGCAGAAGTGCAGCCCAGCATGGATCCTTAGTGCCCAGGTCATTCCTTCCTCCATGGGCTGGGTCCCCTGGAGGAGAGAGGGCGTAGGGTTTAGGTGGCTGGCCCTTTCACCTGCAGCCTCTCATACCATCATTGCCTTTCGAGCACAGACACAGCTGCCCTCCCCTCTGCACGTCTCTACGTGCCTATGCTCGCTCAGGTGCCTCCCCGACCATGGTGTCTGACTCTCCCTGCAGATCCAGAAGTGGGGCAACATCGAGTGGGCCCACGACTATGAGCTGCAGGAGCTGCGGGCCCGTGCAGCTGCCGGCACCCTCTTCGTCCATCTCTGCTCCGAGAGCACCACCACCAAGCACAAGCTCTTGCGAGAGTGAGGCCTGCAGCTGGAGCCCAGCGAGGACCCAGCCAGCAGAGATGGCAGACTGTACATAACTTCCTCACAGTTCAATGATCTTGTTTCATTAAAGACATCTCTCTCTACTCTGGAAGTGTGCCCCGTTTTCCTACTCTTGAGATGTCTCTGCTTCACCAAGGTGAAGCTGATCTTTCACGTAACACCTTTTGGCAACTGTACACTGGGGAGGAAACCATGTCAGCCACAGACACATGGAAACAATCGGTGCAGAGGGTTTGTGGACCACACACACCTCAGTCTCTACATCCCCGAGACCAGAAGAATTAGATGGTGCTCGGTACCCACCACCAGTGGCTCTGAGAAGGGTCCTATGAGAAGACCTGGAGAGAGGGAGAAAAATACTGAACAAAACTCAAAACACAAGTGGCCAGAGATTAGTGCAGCCTCCAGGACGCTGGCCCTTAGTCACCATCAGGTCTGCCACTGGACTCACCCTGTGCTAGGAAAGGGTAGCATGTCCCCAGGGACAGGGGCTTTGGAAAGAAGGAGGAAGGGACACAGGACATGGAGAGAATTGAAATGGGTGAGTTAAAATGTTTATAAGAAGTTGAATGTAAAACCGATGATGTGTTTTATAAACCTTATCTGATTTGTAATAAGTTTTTTTTTTTTTTGGGGGGTGGGGGCATCACTGCTCTCCAGTGGTGGGAGTAGGAGGCCCAGTCCCACTGCTGGAATTGGGCCGCAGTCCCGCGCACAACCACTACACCACCAGGGCTCAGCCCTGTAATAAGTTTAAAAAACAAAGAGCCCTCTATTCAGGCCAGTTGTGTCTTAATTGTACCTGATCTTCAAAGGAAAAAGGATTCACTCCAGAACGGTGGTGCTCAGCCTCCTTCATAGTTTGCAGCCTGTGCTGGTTCTCAACCTTCCTGATGCCGTGACGCTTTCCTACAGTTCCTCATGTTGGGGTGACCCCCTCAACCATAACATGATTTATGTTGTCATTTTGCTACTGGTATAAATCGGGTGACCCCTGTGAAAAGGTCATTCCACCCCCAAAGGGGTTGCGACGCACAGGTGGAGAACCACTGCCCTAAGGGTCCCCATTATGTCCATGCCGGGTTTCTACGCAACAGTAATACTTGCATCATACATGCCTGGATCCTCCCCCAGGGTCAGCGCCACATTGTCCTCCAAGCCCAGCTTCCCACCCTTCTCATTGCATCCCTAAGGCCTGCCTGCCTTACCCCCCAACAACCATTCCCCTACCCTGTCAGAGGATGGCCAGGCATCATGGGTTCAGTAGGTGCAGTTGTACAGCGATAATTATTATTTTTTTATGGCATCACTGCCCTGGTGGTGGGGATAGGAGGCCCAGCCTTTGCTCCTGTGAGCTGGAATTGAACCTCCATCCCAGTGGGCTGCAGTCCCGCACACAACCACTACGCCACCGGGGCTCAGCCGATAATTATTATTATAGTAAAGTTATAGAAAGCATGAGAAAGAGAAGAAGAATAAGATTCAATTATGTACCATGATAGCATGCACATCCCAGTTCCGTCTGGTGGTTGGTGTGGAGAGATGGGAGAGTAAGAGCGTTCCTGAGATTTCTATTTGACCAAGCTTAAATAACCTTTTTTGGGGGACATCTGAGCCCCATAGTTACAGATAAAGACACGTCATAAGGAGGAGCTATTCCATAGGTAAAACAGTCATGAGGGGGACGGACCAGGGGTGGGTGTAAGGGGAGAGGGAGGTTACTGGGGTCAAGATGGGCATATCTAAGATTCCTGATTCTTGATAGTTGACCTGACCTCTTGTCCTTGGGTGGGGCTTGATTTAGCTAAAGCTTCCTGGGGGAGAGAGCCATTGTCTTAACTGTAGGTGGTGGTTTCTATCTCTGGTGGGACACCAAAGGCCTCTAATTGTTGAAGCCATTAGGGAGATTAACTCCTAAAGTTTTAGGCCTCCTTGTCTCCTACAAGGAAAAAACTATAGGTATGCTTATCAGAAGTGAGTGGACCTTCTTTGCGGGGTGGGGGGGTGGGGGTGGAGGAAAGAATCTGTGCTCTGTGGTGGATCACTAATAACCCTTAAATTGTTCCTGACCTACTTGGGTTGACCTCCAGGTGCAGTCGCGCCTCCTGTAGCAAGTAGCTTAAGTTTGGCACACGTTTGGGGGAAAACTCGGGGGAAATCTTTGTTTCCCACACTACCCCCCTGCCACTTCTCTTCCCCTTACTTCCATGTCCTTCACGCCAGGTTCCCCTTACATGGTCACCATCACACCTTCCATGCTTCTGCCCCTGCCTCCCACCGGTCCGCATCTCTGCATCCCCGCCTGACCCCCACATGGTCTGCCCTGTCCCCTCACCAACAGCCTCTCACGTCCAGGGACCCTCCACACAGTAGCTGCACCCCATGCCTGGGCTCTTCATATAGTCAATTCCATGCTCTCCTTGCGTGAGTTTCCCTATCTTTGCCCTTCCAGACCCTACAGACCCACCTCCTTTACCTGGGTCACAGCCACTTCTGCAGCTTTGGGTCTTTCTCCTGACCACCAGGTCCAAGTCCTGCCCCATGTCACCGTACTTCCTTTATGTCCAGAACCCCCCTTTTGTCCTGGTCACATCTGCTGTGCCCAGGTTTCCTTACATGGTTACCTCCAGACTCTCCACCCCCAGATGCTCCACCAGGGCGACGGTCATGTTCTCAGGTCCGTCCTTGTCACATCCTCCGTGCCCAGGTGCTCTTACACAGTGAATTCCATGTGCTACACGTGCTCAGGTCCCTGTGTGGTCACCTCCACATGCTTCACTCCCAGGTCCTCCTACACACGCTCGTTTTCAATGACTAACAGCATGATCATCCTGTGTCCCCCCTCCCCTAGTCACTGCCATGTCCTTCCTGCCTGAGTCTCCCCATTGGTCCCCAGTGGTCTCCACAGCTAGGCTCCTTAACATGGTTCTTTCTCCATGCCTGGGTCCCTCCCACTGTCACTGTCACATCTTCCGTGCTAGTTTCTTTTACCAAAGGCACAGTTACGTTCCTGAGGCTGGATCCTTCCCACAGTCATTGTCATGTCCTCTGGGACCAGGCCCCCCAGAAGCTCACCAAACTTTATCAATGCCTGGAAGCCCCCGTATGGCCTCCGTCACATCCTCCAGACCTGTGTGGCCTCACATAACCACTTCCACCCCCTCCACACCTGGATCTTCTTCGAGACTCAATGACATGTCTTCCTGGCCTGAGCCTCACCACTATCGCTGCCATGTAACTCCCCTACACACAGGTTTCCATGACCTCTTCAGGCCCAGGCTTCCCTCATAGGGTCACCTCCACCTCCTCCATGCATGGGTCCCTCCTGTCCTCACCTTCATATACTCCACATCTGGAGCTGCCACCAGGGTGACCTTAGCTCAGTGGTTCTCAACCTGTGGGTCGCAACCCCCTTGGGGGTGGAATGATCCTTTCACAGGGGTCGCCCCATTCATATCAGTAGCAAAATGGCAGTTATGAAGTAGCAATGAAAATAATTTTATGGGGCTGAGCCCCGGTGGCGTAGTGGTTGTGCGCGGGACTGCGGCCCACTGGGACGGAGGTTCAATTCCAGCAGTGGGGCTGGGCCTCCTACTCCCACCACCGGAGAGCAGTGATGCCCCCCCCAAAAAAAAATAATTTTATGGTTGGGGGATCACCACAACATGAGGAACTGGATGAAAGGGTCTCAGTATTAGGAAGGTTGAGAACCACTACCTTATGTCTTCCAGGTGTGTTCTCCCATACCTGGGTTTCTCTGCAGAGTCACTGCCTCCATGCACTGCAGATCTGCGGCCCCACTAGCGTCACCATCACACCCTGTAGGCTTGGGTCCGGGTCCATCACACAATTATCTACCCATTTCTAATTTCTAGGTGTCTCACTCACACTGTCATATCTTGCAAGTCTGGATCCATTGCCCCCATTCTGCCCCCTGCATGAGCCCATCACAGTCATGGCCACATCTTCCATGCTGGGTCTCCACACAGTTGTGCCACATCGTCATGTCTTGAATGTACCAGTCACCTTCACACTCTCCACATCAAAGTCGTCCCTCAGTCCCTAGGACCTCCTCCTTACCTGCGTAACTCCACACACTCACCGTCATGTCCTTCGCACCCATGTTTCCCCACATGATTGCCTCCATAGCCTTTGCACCCCCAAAGTCTCCATGAGGCCAATTCAAGTCTTTTGGGTCCAGGTCTTTCTCGCGGGCCATCATCACAGCCTCCATTCCCAGTTCCTCTCATATGGTCATGGTGTTAGTCTGAGCTGACTAGAGAAACAAGTCCAGGGACTCTCCTCCATGTGTCAAAGACAGTTTTGTTAACAAACCCAGGGACAAGGGAACAACAAGTGATCTAGAATTGATGACAAGGGTGTAGGAGGGCTGGATCAAAGGCAATGTAACAGAGAGGAATTACTGACACACAAATGAAGGCTGAACATGGCAGTGGGACAAGAGGAAAGTAAAAGGAAAGAGAGGAAAGGACTAGGAGGTAAAGGCCATTTATAGTGGTCCAAATGCAGGCATGTACATATGTAAGTATATTGATATATGATGATGGGGAAATAGACCTATGTACATAAATTTATAGATTTAGTATTAAAGTAGCAGCAGATGGACATTGGGCCTCTACTCAAGTACTCCCTCGATGCAAGAACACTTTGTTCTACTAACCTGGCATTCCATGATGCCCACCTTCCTGATATAATCGCTGAAGACAAAGTGGGTGCATAAGCAAATGTGATGAAGAAAGCTGATGGTGCCCAAAATATATAGCATCTGGGGTCTTAAAGGCTTGAAGATAAACAGGCAGCCATCTAGCTGAGAAGCAACAAAGTCCACATGGAAGAAGCACAGCACCCTGTGTGATCAGGAGGTGTTGACAGGATCAGGTATCAGGCATCAAATACCCAGAACGGGCTGAGCCCCGGTGGCGTAGTGGTTGTGTGCGGGACTGCGGCCCACTGGGATGGAGGTTCGATTCCAGCTCCATGGAGCAAAGGCTGGGCCTCCTACTCCCACCACCTGAGGACAGTGATGCCCCCCCGCCGCCCCCCCAAAAACACCCAGAACAAAAAGTCATATCATTGTGAATGAAGGAGCGTGTGGAGTAGAGACCCAAAGCCCATCTGTAGGCAATTGGACATCTTACAGAAGGGTCACGGGGAGGAAACGAGCCAGTCATGGTGCAGTCTAGCACCAATGAAACATACAACTTCCTTCTAGTTCTTCAATGCTTCCTCTCCCCACGATCATGATTCCAAATCTATCTTAAAAATCTGGCTAGACCAGAGGATATACATGGGTACAGATAAGAGTTGGAAACAGGAAAACCAGGACAGATAAACCCTCAGGACCAATATCAAGAATAGCCATACCAGGAGGATAAGGGTAAGGTTGGGTAGAAATGGGGAACTGATCACAATGACCTACCTATAAACCCCTTCCAGGGGGATGAACAACAGAAAAGTTGTTTTCCAACCCAAGTATCCCTGTATGGTCAGTGTCGTACCTTCTAGGCCAGTGTCTGTTCCTTCATAGTCACTATTCCATCTCCCATACCCAAATTTTCCTAGGATCCTTCATACCTGGGTATTGCTACCCCCACACCAGGGTCATCGTCATGTCTTCCGTGCTAGGTCCCTCGACATGGTCACTTCCACTTAATCTCCCCGGGTCCCCCGTCACAGTTGTCTCCATGCCCTTCATGTATGTCTTGTCCTAAATGGCCACTTTCCCATCTTCTCTGCCTGGGTTTCCCACAAGGTCACCGTCATAAGTTCTACAAGGTCACCGTCATGCTACCTGCCTGGCTCCCTTCCCCCCCACCCCCGCCCCCCGCCAAGGTATCCAGCCCAGCATGCACAGCCAGGTTTCTTCACATGGTTCCTTCCATGCCCCTTACAGAGTCAATCCCCATCCTTCACACCCTGGCCCCCCCTTTCAATGCTTTGGGACCCCCTCCGAGGAGCCCTGGTGGCGCAGTGGTTCTGTATTGGGCTGCTAACTGTAAGGTCAGCAGTTCAAAACCCCCCGCTGCACCATGGGAGAAAGGCTGGGCTTTCGAGCC
>PVJH01048766.1:0-10590 GCA_004026705.1 Nesogale talazaci
CCCATGTAGAGAGGGCTCTGCTAGGGGCCACAGTCCCAAGCCCCAGGGGCCCCGGGATGCACACCACACCCCAAAGACACTGGGCTTGCACACAAGCTGTGGACAGTGAAGCTCAAGGCTGATCCCTGAAGGTTCTAGGCAGTGGGTGGAGTAAGCTCTTTTTAAGCCTCAGAGGACAGAGCGTACCCAGCCTGAGGAGTCGGAGCAGCCCAACTGAGGGGCAGCTGCAGAGATCCCAGTCATTCTTCACCATGCCCTCTCAGCTCCCGCAGAGACATCTGGGTTTAACCAGCCTGGGCTGGGGCCTGGGCAAAAGCCTTGTCAACAATTCCCAGGGGGTCCCTTGTCGGTGCCAGTCGACAAGTCGACAAGTCGAGCAGTCCTGAAAGAAGGAGTGAGGATTAGGGGGAAAAAAAAAGAAGAGAAGAAAGACATCGGGAGGGCAACAGTGAATACTGAAGCCCCGAGTTTATTTTACACCTCGCTTTTAACAATCCAGAGACCACTCGGGGTCATGTTATCTCACAGCTAAGCGGGTGTGCACATCAACAACTTCTATGTTCTGCCAAATTAAACATTCTTGAAAACATCCTGATTTCTCAGGACTGAGAAAAATCTCTATTCCTATACCACTTCGACAATGTCAAACCGCAAAAGCAATTGAAGTCACAAAGCCTTTAACTATTTCAAAATCGTGGCCTACAACAGTCCATCCCGGCATGGGGCTGAGCCCCTCCAGCAGCAGCTAGACTTTGTCTTCTGTGTTCACCTTCAAGGGCCTTGAGCCCTGGGACCCCATGGGGCTGCTCATGGCAGCCAGGGGTTCAAATCCACCCGCTGCTCTGAGGGAGAAAGATGGGGCTTTCTTCTCTATAAAGTCGTAAAACCTTCGAAACCGACAGGATAGTCCTATCCTGTCTTACAGGGGCAGATCCAGTTGACAACAGTGAATATGGTTTTTCCATGTTTTTGTCCAGAAGTCCAAAAGAGTAAGAGTAAGAGAAGGCTGTGCTCCAGGAGTGCCAGGAAAATAATAATAATGATTATATGTATGTATGTGTGTGTGTGTGTGTGTGTATATATATATATAAAATTTGTGGCAACACTGCCCTGGTGGGAGTAGGAAGCCCAGCCTTCCTCTTGGAGAGCTGCTGCTGGATTTCAACTGTCAGCCCTGTGGACCGCTCTCTCTCTCTATACACACACACACACACACACACACACACACATTTATTCCAAAAACCAGGATTAGGTTCAAAATATAGGCAAATGTGGCATTCCACCTGTGTTTATTTTAGGATACTGGCAACGGTTAAGAAAAGGCTTTCAGGAAAGGGTAGGTGTGGGACTCACACGGATGTACCAAAGAACAGGTGCTGAAGGATGGATGTCATGTGCATGACAGGAGAGGGCAGCATGTCATATCCGGTCAGAGGGGAAGTCACAGCACGCATCTGTCCCCGTGCAGGGATGGAATTGCAAACGGAGGAGAACTGGGTTTTTATCCCCCCCACAGGGGAGAGGCGTTGATGGAGGTGGAGGGGACCAGACAGAGTTTGCATATCCATCGGTGCATCCATTTACAAAGGGGTGCAAACACTCCAATCCCACAGGCCCCAGGGTCTAGACAGACGATAAGGAGGTCATCCTGAAACACAAGGTCTTTTCCCACACGGTATTTCCAGGGGACAATACTGGGGAAAAGGAGCCTGGCAGTGGGGTGGGTTACCATGCTGGACTGCTGCTAACTGCAAAGCCAGCCGTTCGAATCCACCAGCCGCCTTACAGAAGAAAAAGGAGACTTTCTGTCTCCGTTCAGACGGACCGTCTCAGAAACCTAGAGAGACTGTTCTGTGCCGTCCCGAAGGGTCCTTCTGGGGCAGCAGTGAGGTTATTTGCGGGTTCAGATTGGTGGGTGGTGGGACAGGGTGAGAGCTAACTTTTTTTTTAAGACGGTGTGAATGTCACTGTTGTTAACGGGTGGCATTGGTTTAACTCACAGCTAGTGCCACTCAGCTCCCCTAAACTCCCCACATGCCAAATTTCAAGGCACTCATGGAGCATGGGCTTGGCGTGTCCTACTCTTTTGGACTTCTGGACAAAAATAAACAAATCCCCCCACCCCCCACCCCCACCCCCCACACACAGAGTTCTTGCTAAGGAGAAAGGGAGGTGCCATGTTGGTGGTCTGGGAGGTAGTGGGTGGAATAGGTGAAGGCTCTCTGGGAACAGAGACCCAAGTTCAATTTTAATATGTGTGCTACTGAGGCAAACACGCAGAGCCCCAAGTCCAAATGGTGCCCTGCCACATGCCCGTTGTAGGGCTCTTTGTGGGGGTTCCAGAAGCTTCCCCTTCTGATTTCTCCTCCGCCGAGCAGATCTCCCCAGAACAGACCTCCTCTGTTCAGGGGAGAATCCTTTGAGGGGCCCCCTTCAATCATGTAACACTCTGGGCCGCCCTCCTTTCCCCAAACAGAACCCTTTGTGATTAAACAAGCGGCCAGCTAGCTGAGAAGCAATAAAACCCACATGGAAGAAGCACACCAACCTGTGAGATCATGAGGTGTCGAAGGGATCAGGTATCAGTCATCCAAGAACAGAAAAATCATACCATTGTGATGAGGGGGAGTGTGGAGTGGGGACCCAAGGGCCATCTGTAGGCAAGTGGACCTCCCCTTACAGAAGGGTCACAGGGAAGAGACAAGCCAGTCAGGGTGCGGTAGAGCAAGGATGAAGCGTACAACTTTCCTCTAGTTCTTTAGTGCTTCCTCCCCACCCGCCCCCACCATGATCCCAATGCTACCTTACAAATCCAGCTAGACCAGAGGATGTGCACTGGTACAGATAGGAACTGGAAACATCGGGAAAGCAGGGCAGATGACCCCTTCAGTGGTGAGAGTGGCGATACTTGGAGGGTAAAGGGAAAGTGGGGTAGAAAGGGGGATCACAAGGGTCTACATCTACCCTTCTCCCTGGGGGATGGACAACAGAAAAGTGGGTGAAGGGAGATGTTGGGACAGTAGAAGACATGACAAACTCGTAATAACTTATAAATTGTCAAGGGTTGGTGTGGGGAGGGGCGTGGAGAGGGAGAGGGGAAATGAGGAGCTGAGGCCAAGGGTTCCAGCAGAGAGCAGATATTTAAGAATGATGACGACAACAAAGGCACAAAGGTACCGTACACAATGGCTGGATTGTGATAAGCGTTGTATGAGCCCCCAATAAAATGATTTTAAAAATTAACGGCAAACCCCTCCCCCCAGTAAAATGCAGGACGCTTTGTGGCCTGACAAAAGACGTCCCCCACGAGACTCTCAGAAACGCAGAACCGGTGGCGGGGGAGAGGTCAACAGATTGGATAGGAAGCCTGTGGGCCATCGGGGAGGAAAGAGCTTGAGATGTACCCCGGGATCAGGTGACCCAAGCAAAACAACCAACCACACTCCCTGCTGACCCCTAGAGAGCCCCTGTGGGTATCTGAGGTGGTCACTCTTGACAGGAGCAGAAGGCCCCGTCCTTCTCCCTCGGACCTGCTCCCGGCTTTGAACTGCCCACCATGTGGATCGCAGCCTGGCCAGCAACCACAGGACCGACCACCAGACCCTGCCAACTGCCTGCCAAGAAAGGGCTTTCAACCCCTGAGCAGGTTGGTGGGTGTGTTCCTCAGGGGCCGGCACCCCTAACATCCCTTTGGCTTCAGGGACACGAGCAGGGCAGGCCCCCCCATGCCACGGTGTGGATCGAGATGGAACAGAACCAGCTTCCGGGAGTCAGCGAGCCCCCGATGTTCTTGGACGCGTCCGTTGGGAGCGAGCGGGTCCTCAGAGAAGGAGAGCAACTGGGTTTTTGACCAACAAAGCCTCGGGCCATCGATGAGAAAAATGAAAATACAGCCTTATCAGGCCCCTGAGCTCAAGCGGCTGGCCCTGCTGGTCACAGGTGCTCATTTCTCAGCACCTCCCCACCCTCTGTCTGGTTTGACTCATCCTGCCCACAGCCCAGAAGAGTCGCCCCTCTGGCTTTTGAAGGTTGAAAGTCTTCATCAGGGCCGCCGGTCTGCTTTCTTCCTCAGCCAGGCCGCTGAGTTCACACTGCTGACTCTCTGGACAGGAGCCCGTTGCTTAGACCAGGGTTCCTTGAAGCAGCATGGCAGGCTTACCATGCTTTGGCCAGTCTTTAACAGTCATCGCTTTTTTCTTGGAAACAAACTCGAAGGTTCTGGAATCTTCTGGACTACTTGTTACCATGAATGATCTGCACTAATCCCCTGGGAGATCATGGCTGTCTGCGGGGTCCCTCAGGAACGTGGGGGCACTCTCCACGGCCCATTGAGGGAACGAGGGCTACATAGGCTGCCCTGTCTGGGCAGATACCTGTCTCTTCTTACCAGGAGTCTCTCAGGGGCTGGTGGCAGGGCCTGGTAACCTTGGCCCAGGGGTCCAGCCCTGCCAGGGTATCCAGCTTGCTCCCCCAGGGCTGGACCGACTGTTCTCCCACACCCTGCATGGGGCTGGAGTAGACGCCATCTGATCTCAGAAGCTGTGATGCTTCAGCTCTCAGCAAGGTCTGCCCGTCACTGGCCCGGGGGCCCACTTCAGGCTTGGGGAGGTACTGGACTGTCCCTCCCTCTCCACTGTCTATCCAAGGAAGCGATTTCTCCTTACCCTATGCTGGGGCTTCCCACCAGCTCTCCCCTTCCCCCCCACTCAGACATCTGGGTCCCCCCAGGCCCAGCTGGGCAGAGGCCTTGGGATGGCTGCATCTGTAGGCAGCCTCTGAGCCGCCATGCTGACCTAAGGGGGTACCTGCTGTTGCCCTGGGCCCCCCTCCAACCTGAGTCCAGTGAGGAAGTGACGTGGGTCCCTCAGCCCCCTCCTTCCAATAGCCCCAGCCAGAGCCCTGGCCTCTTCCTCCCAAACCCCAGTCCCCGCTATCTCCACCTACTTCCAGTTCTGCGGCCCTGGGCACTAGCTGGCCCGATCACTGGACTCTCAGCACTTGGCCCAGAGCCCCTCCCCTGCCCCAGTCCCATCCCCAATGCCAGCCCAGGCCACGCGTGAGCTACACAATCATAGGACCCCCTTATTTGGTGGGGGAAAGAACCCCGAGGCTCTGCTGTCACCAGGAATACCCCCCCCCCCCAACTTCTTTTGGTGCTAAATCGCAAACCCAACTCAATCTGTTGTCCATTCTGACAACTAGTCACCTCAGGGGATGGACACAGCAGGACTGCCTGACCGGACTTCTAAGGCAGACGGTCTCTCTCAGAGCTGCGGGTGGGTTCAAACCACTGACCTTTTGTTTAACAGCCAAACCCTTGACTGTGGGGCCCCTGGGGCGCCTGTCACTTTGCACCAAGCCCCAAAGGCCAAACTTCCTCCCATCGAGTGCATGTCAGCCCATAGTGACCTCACAGAAGAGGGGAGGGCGGGCGAGGCGGCCCCTGTGGGTTTCTGAGCCTGTAACTCGATGTGGAAGTAGAATGTGCATCTTTCCCTTGCCCAACCATAGCCTTCCCCCCATGTCCTGTGGCAGCTGCCAAGGGTGGAGGGGACCTTGGAGGCAGAAAGGGCAGCCACTGCCCCCTGAAGTGCCTTCCTTCTAGGAAGCCGTGGTGGTGACTTGGGGGGTGGGGGTGGGGTCATCTGAGTCGTATAGAAGTGCTTCTCCCCCCGCCCCGCTGCCAGCTCTCCTATGATGGGTGGCTCAGACATGACTGCCAGCAGAGGGCACCCTATCCCTCAACCCTAAGACAGATGAGTCCAGTGGTCACCGGGCTACTGACCAGCCCCCCACGCCCAATTCCGACTCCTTTTACAGGCAATGTCAGAGCCCAGGCCCCTCTGTCACCCCAACTGTGGGGTCCATGCATGGACCAGAGGGCCCCGTGATTTCTCCCTTTCTAAGACTCGGCTGGGAGAGGTGAGGCAGTGGGGACTCCTCACAGGGCAGGAAGAAGAAGGGACAAGGCGTGTCTCTAGGCACCAAGATGTACAGGCAGTGTCACACGTGAAAAAAACCAGTCCCCTTTTATTGAGAAAATAGAGAGGATCCCTCGATGGTTACCCAGGTGACTCTGTGTTGAGGTAGGAGGTGACATCCTTCTCTGCCCACCCCCTCAGGCCCTGGGCTCTCCCACCCCTTCAGTGCCCGGGGCCCTGGAGGAGTGGGGGTGTGGGCAGGGGAGGGCTGGGAAGGGGTGGGAGGGCAGAGGGTGCTCTTGGGTGGTGGGTTTTACTGTAATAGGGGTGGGGGTGGGGTGGGGTGGAGAGGGGTGTGAGTCAGGGAGTGTCCACACCCTCCTGTGGCCTGGGGCCTTCTTCCTCCGGCTTCTTTATAAATAAAACTTCACAGTGAAAGAAGAATGGTCACTTCCAAGGCGACGCGGGCTGCTGCCTTCCCCATCAGGGAGCTGGGCCTTGGTGGGGTGTGTGTGTGTGTGGCAGCAGCTGGACTGCGGGGGGCGGCGCCCTGTGTCGGGGGTGGGCGGGACAGGGGTGCAGCCTGTCCTGAGGTTCTGAGGCCCGCTGAGGTAGTCAGTGGCTGTCATGCCTTTTGGGGGAGGGGTGACAGGTGGAACATTCGAGGGCCCAGTCAGGAGGGACCAAGTGGCTTATGCGTCTCCCAGCAGACCCAGGGGCTTGGAGTGTGTATGGGGGGGGCGGGGGAGGATCCTGTGAGCCGGCACAGGGTGGGGGCCCCCTCCTGGGTCCCACGGGAGACGGAGGCATTTCCTGGAAGGAGCATCTTCTGGGGTGCCAAGTGAGCAGCACCTGACCGGGTACCTGAGCCCAGAGTCCCCTGGCAGGGCCCTCAGAACCCCCGTTCTCGGGGAGGCTCCCCACTGAGGTCCCTCCTTCTCCACTCAGGGCAGTTCCAGGGTGTCTGGGGCAAGTGTCCTCACCGGGGTGGCCCAGGCCCCAGCCCCCGTGCTCCGGGGGCCCAGGCGTCCTTTGGCGGCGCTCAGAGCAGCTGGAGCTTGCGGGAGCAGGTGAGGTTGCCGTGCACCAGGCCCCACATGGCCAGCAGCTCGGCGGGCACCAGCTTGTGCACCACCAGCATGGAGCGGAAGAAGCAGGGCTCCTTGTTCAGGCGGCTGTTGCGGTTCCTGGAGATGCCGAACGTCTTGAAGCCGGCGTGGGGCACGGGCTGCACGCCGAGCACTTCCAAGCACATGCCCAGGAAGACGTCGTCAATGGGGTACAGCTCCAGGCTGTCGCAGGCGCGGTGGAGGCGCCGGGCCAGGCCCCCCGTCATGAGGAAGCCCCCGCCCCCGGCGTAGGGCGGGTAGGTGGCCTTGCTGTACAAGGCACTGGGGATGTAGTACTTGTTGTCCTTCCTGCGGATGGGCCGGGCTTTCTCCAGGACATCTCCCACGAAGAGGTTCTCCTGGGGCCGCTGGTCGGCCAGGAACTCCAGCAGGTTGCCGGGGTGGACGAAGACGTCGTCGTCGCCTTTGAAGACGAAGGGGACGTGGGGACAGAAGGTGTCGAGCCACTTGAGGAAGTGGATCTCCTTGAGGGTCAGGTTGAAGAAGCTGTCGAGGAAGTCCCACTGTAGGATGTCGCCGTAGAGACGGTCTTCGTAGGCCAGCAGCTGCTGGTAATGGGCCCGCTCCTCCTGTTTGGAGGCGGTGCCCAGGAGGAAGAGGGTCCTCACGGCCCCCCGGCCCCGCCCCGAGGGTCCCTGCTCGCGGCCCCACGTCTGGCGGATGGCCTCACGCCGGTCGTGCTGCGTGATGACCGACTTGACCACCATCAGCAGGTAGACGTCGCCGCCGCTGCACTTCTCGGGGTGGTTCAGCAGCAGTGGGAAGTAACGGCAGTGGCGGTAAAGCAGAAACTGCCGGAAGTGGGGTTCCAGGCCCTGGAACCACGCCTGCTGGGTCAGGTTGACGTTGCCTGAGCAGTTGGTGGTGGTCACGTCCCAGAAGTGGGGCCCCTGGGAAGCGGTGGGGGTGGGGGCGCCCACCTCCTTTGCGTTCTTCCAGAAGCTGTTGGGGTTCACCAGGTGCCCACTTGGCTTCTGGGACTTCTGCGACCCGGGGGTGGACGGCAGGTGCTCCTGCAGAAGCTGGCCGGGGGTCAGACTGCGCTGGAACAAGGTGACGCCCACCAGCAGGGCGAGGGATAGGCACACACTCCGGTAGACTGTTTTCTTCCTGGCGGTTGGGTGGGGTGGGGTGCAGAGGAAAAAGGTCAGGCCTGGGGTGTGCCTCTCCCCCAGCCCTGGTCTGGTGGGTCCAAGGTACAGACCCAAGCCTCAGGGCAGGAGGGACCCACTTCGTGCTCCCAACCCCTCACCCGGCCTCCCTCCTCAAGACCAGGAGCTTCAGCACAAACACTGGGGAGGGAGTAAGTCTCCCTGGCTACCACCATCCATCCTGATCCCCAGCAACCCTGTTGGGCAGAGAATGGAGTCCTGTAGGTGGGGTGGGTTATGAGTTAAGCGACTGGCGGTTCAAAACCATGAGCTGCCCTGAGGGAGAAAAAGGAGGCTTCCTACTCCTGTGAAGAGTTGATAGTTGCCATTCCATGGCAGTGAGTGAGGCAGAGCAAAACTGTTCTGCCCCGCAGGGTTTCTGAGATGGTAAATCTTTCCAAGAACGGACAGCCTCCGCGTTCTCCCTGGGAGCGGCTGGTGGGTTTGAACTGCCAACCTTGAGGTTCAGAGTCCACCCTCAAGAGTCCTTGGAGTGAGGCCATGAGAGTTGAACTCTTGCCTTGGGCACGTGAGAAGCGGGGTGACTTGGCGTCTCACCTTGTGGGTAGAAACTCACAGTTTCTTCTCCCCGTGGGGGCAGCATAGGACTTGGGGGTGGGGGAGTATCCAGTGACTTAATGGGGACAACCTCCCATGGGTGACCTTTTTCACTTGTTCATGCAAATCCCACGTGTGAGGGCAGGGAACAGAGTCTGGCACTGAGCTGCTGGGGGAGCTCAACAACTCGAGGGTTCTCCAGAATTTGTCTGACCCAGCCATGAGGACATGCTTCATGGAGCCCGACCCCAAACTACTAACACCCCCATCCCCCACCCCCACCCGCTGGCCAACAAACAGATTTCCATTCATAGTGAGCCTCTGGGCCAGAGAACTGTCTTTGGGCTTCTGAGGCTACATCCATACTGGAGCACACAGCCTCAGCTTTCTCCCTTGGAGTGGCTTGTGGGTTTGAACAGCCAACATGGGATGTGGTTAGCCAGCCTCCAGGGCTCCTCTCCCTAATGGCAGAAGCCTGGAAAGGGAGCAAGCCTCCCCCAGCAGTCCCACGCCCCTCTTCCCCACCACTCCTTGGAGAGAAGGGGGTACCCTCTCCACTCTCCATTCTCAGGAAACTGACCCCCCAGCGCCCCACCCAAGTCCCAGAAGCAGAAACCAAACAGCCCCTGGCCTTAGCTCACACCCTTGCCACCGGCTCTCATTCCCGGCTCGAGACAAGCGGTTCAGGACTCCGCGAGTGCAGACCAGAAAATGGTGGCCCGGGCCCGGGGAGCTGCACGCCGGAGACGCGGCGCCGAGTCCAGGCATCCAGACTGGATCGAGGCTGAACCCCACCAAGCGACATTCCCCCCTCCCCCCGGGCCCCAAGGTTTCCGGTCCACAGGGGTGGAGAGAAGCCGGGTCACCTCAGGTGCAGGGAGGGGGGCTGGGACTCAAAGGAGGACCCTCGTTGGGCGGAGAGCGATAGCTTGAAGGGGATGGGGAGATTGGGGGCTCGGGACCCAGGACACTGGAAAGGGCACCTGGCTGGGGGTGGGCTGGGGACGTGGGGGGGCCCCGCGGCCGGACAGTCCCACTTCGGGCAGAAGAGTTCGCTGGGCGGGGGCCAGGGAGGAGGGGGCCAGGGGGCCGGGTCGCCCTGGATGCAAGGCTCCCTCGGGGTGGGGGGTGGGGGGTGCCCTGAGCAGCCAAGAGGAGAGTCGACGGAGGGCAAGCTGTGCGCCAGCGAGACCCGGCGTTTCCAAGACCGGGGTCCCGGCGGGGAGTCTGGGGGCCGCGGGGCGGGGGCGGTCAGAGGGGGCCCCGTGGGTCCCGGGGCCAGTCGGTCGGCGCGCAGTCCCGCCGCGCGCACGGACATCTCCGGACACTGCGCGCGCCCGTCCGCCCGGGAAACTGAGGCCGGGGTGGGGGGGACCCTGCCGGGACGCCCCGCCGGCTGCCCCCTACTCACCACAGCGACATGGCGGCCCCGAGGGGCGGCGAGCGGGGCGGCGGGCGGCTGGGGGACGCGGGGGCAGCTCCGGGACGGCGGGCGGGCGGGGACGCGCGGCGGCGGCGGGAGGGGCGGGGGCAGAGGCAGAGGCGGCCGCGCCCCCGCCCCCGCGGCGACTTTCCCTTTCCCGGGGCGGGGGAGGGGCCGGGGGCCGGCGCCCAGGTGCCTTAACCCCTTGGGGCCCGGGCCGCCCCGGGCCGCCCCGCCCGCCTTTGGGGGGCTGCGCGGGGGTCGTCACCGAGCCTCCTCGGGCGGGCTCGCCGACTGCCCCCACCCCATCCCCCGCGGCCTCCGCGCGCTTCACCTGGGAGCCAGGTGCCAAGACCCACCGAAGAGCCTCTCCCGCCCCCCCACCCCCTTTTCCAGACGGGCTCCGG
>PVJH01048767.1:0-10597 GCA_004026705.1 Nesogale talazaci
ACCCCTGGCTTCCAGGATCACTAGAGCAGGAACCCACACCAGAGCAGAGGAGTTTGGGGGATTATGTCTAACGTTTAATGGCGATTCCCTGTAGGTTTCCGACCGAGACTGTAACTGCTTGCCAGAGTAGCACGCCCAGTATTTCTCCTGCAGAGCTACTGGTGGTTTCGAACTGCCCACCATGCAGACTACTGCCCAGCGTGTAACTACTGTACCACCAGAGCTCTTTCGTGTTTAACAGAAAGATACCTTCAAAAAAATTTTAAATAGAAAACAGGGAGGTTCTAACTTCCACTAGGTCTTAAAGAATGGACAAGTTAAATGTGGGCAGATACGAGAAAGGAAAGGCTCCAGGAAAAGGTCTGTCTTTCCCCCAGTATCTGGGTTTCAGAGTGCACAGCACCAATCTCGAACAACCATTTCATGATTTACGTATCACTTTCTGCTGTGTCGTTCTCACTGCTCCACAATCCATAAGCCCATCAGTATGCATTGGGAATATTCAGTCATCTGAATAGTATGAGAAAACAAAGCTGCACTATGAAATGCTGTATTCGGAAACCCTGAGACCCAGGCTCCATCTAAAACCTGGGAGACTTAGAGCAAATCACTTAACCCGAGTCTCGGTTTTCATCTCCGTAAAATGTGCCTCACGTATTCCACAGGATTTTGCCGGGGTGACAGAGACAATCTATGTAAAACTATTTGGAGGGTTACATAAACATCTATCTTTCATCCAAAGTGTGACCTTTCAAGGGCTCTGCTTGTTTCCACACTGGCCTGCAGTCTCAGACACCCTCCAGGGGTTCTCAAACTTTAACAGGCCAGTTCACTGTCCTTCAGACCACTAGAGGGCCGGACTAAAGTTAAAAATAAAGAACTATGAACAAATTCACTGCAGCCCAGGCCGAGTCAGCTGCTAGGTAGGACAGCGGCGGCAGCAAACACCCAGGGGGCCGAGTAAGTGTGCTCTGCAGGCCGCATGTGGTCCTCGGGCCACAGTTTGAGGACCCCTGCTGTAGACGCGCCAGTGTCGAGTCACGGATCACCTCAACAGCAGGGGATTTTAAGCAGAAGGCAACGGCAATGAAAGTTGTACGTTCTTCAAGATCAATTCCAAAACTCAAAAAACTATTCAAACTATTCAAAAAAAAAATTTAGCCTATTGCCAAATTGTAGTCTACATCATGAGTGAGTGATAAGAACGAAAGTGCTTTCATAGCAACTCCTTAAGACTCGACACTGGTGGTTTCAGCGCTGAGCACTCTCCTACAGAACTTGAGAAACCCCAAGTCATCAAGCTGCACTTCCACCTACTCAGACTACCCAGTGGCAGGCGCTGAACCTGGGTGACTCTGAAAAAATCCAAAGACAATTGTTTCTATGGATCTCTTTTTCTGAAATGTCACTCTTTTGAGGTGCTCTCACTGAGCACTTTATACAGGAACTCGCCAAAGTCGTCCTTCCTGGTTTGTGCAGCTCCCCCGTGACTGGAAATAATTGAGGGTTGAACACACGCTTTGGAAACGAAATTTACCACAATCAGCTTTCTGTAGTCAATAGCTCCACCTACTGGATGCACTTAGAGACAAAAATTCTTAGAACTGTGGAGCAGATGCTCACTAAAAAGAAAAGACACCATAAAATTAAGATGAGACCAAAAAAAATAATAAATTAAGATGAGACCAGTGTGTTTATTTTTTTCCTCTGTAATATTCTTTTGTCAGATGCTCACTTTTCTGAACCTGTACACAGAAGTTTCAGAACTTCCTGAAAGTGACTTCTCATTTTACACGGTAAAATCAACTTCTGAAGACTCGCCATCTTTTTATGTAAGAATCCCCTTTACCCTGATGCCTTCAGCGGCTCACGATGAGACGAGCCCAGCAGGCGGCGCTGCGGGAGAAATGCCCGGCGCTCCCGCAGAGCTGACACACGATGACCTCGGGGAGCAGCTCTCCCTGTCACAGGGACTCCCTGAGTCAACAAGGGGCCCGCTGCCTCCTAACAACAGCACGGTCACGGAAAATGTCAACTCCATCTCCCCTAGAAAAATCACTGAGTTAGAAAAGTTCAAAGTGCCCACCCATGGTGATCAAGTGGATTCCGAGATAGAAGGTTTCTGAGACTATCTTTACTGGGTCAGACAACTTCATCTTTCTCTCAAGGACCAGATGACCGGCTTGAACTGCCAACTCGGCAGTGAGTAGCCCCAAACCTATCCCTCAGCACCTCCAGTGCTCCTTTTGAAAAGTACAAAAGGGGGCTGAGTCCCGGTGGTGTAAGTGGTTGAGTGCGGGACTGTGGCCCGCGGGCTTGGCGGTTCAAATCCAGCATCGGCTCTCAGGAGCGGCACTGGGTAGTGCCCATGACCACCAGAGGCAGTGATGCCAAAAAAAACAAAAAACGAAAAAGAAAAAAAAAAAGAAAGAAAGAAAAGTACAAAAGGAACTAATTCCAGATCAGAAAGGGCATGGCACCAGCAGATGGTTGATTTTGAAAAGTGCCTCGAAGATTAAAAGTTGATGCAAACATATGACTAGACTGTGCACTCCTAGAGTAAGGTGGAGAAAGCATGAGCGAGGAGGGCTTCTGTGTCAGAGCAGACCCGGGCCCTTGTCCCCTCTCACAGGGAAGAAGAGCAGAAACTGAGGTGATAATTCAGCTAGAAAGAGTTAAACACAGAATATTTACTTAAGAAAAGTCTAAGAAACCACTAAAGAAAACTTGATGGGTTTTTTCATTCTGGGACCAAATGCCTAACCAAACCAATTTTTTTTTTAGAATACTTTGCTAACCAAACCAATTTTTTAAAAATATGCTGCTGCTTAAATATATCCCTTTGATACTTCAAAAATTCTAAGTATAAATTACAAAATCCTAACAGTTCTAGGAGTGTGGTGAGGGTGTGAATTGGAAACAAGTCACCAACAAGGAATGCTTTCAGCCTTCCTGTACAATGCAACAAACACTGTTGTTTTACTTTTTGTTCGTTTGTGTTTTACTTGTTACTTACATGAAACAGTTTCTCTGTCTTCGGGAAAACTGCAACAATATCATAGAGGCGGACCCTTGAAGAAGTAGATCTCTAGATATATAAAGAGAAGAAAGTAACCACAAAGAAACAGAAGATATAAATGAGGGGCTTCAAAAAGTTCATGGAAAATTTCCATTACCCTTTAATTCCACTTTTCCCCAAAGTTTTTGAAGCCCCTTCAAATGTGGAATTCCACCTAATAAACTAACTAAATTAGTAATCAATCATTTCACACTTCCAGTCTGCCCCTGACAATGTTTCTGCTTCCTAGGCTCAGCCCTGTTGGCACTGCTTTGCTTTGGACACTGGTTTGTTGGCTTTGAGACTATGTCCTCTGAAGTGTGTTGGGGTCACTCCTTCTATGAAACTTACTCCAGAATGGTTGTTGCAAACCAACTTCTTCCAGGTGGCTCTCACCACTATAAATTCCCAAAGTGCCATTTAATCTACCATCTCACACCTTCCCAAACATAACCCGCATTTGTAATTATTGTCCCGGGTTTCCTACTTTTTTGTGTGTGTTAAGTGTTTCTCTTGCCATTTAAACTATAATCTTTATGCGTCCGAGGGCTGTGTCTGCATTATTGACAGCAATATCCCAGCACCCAGTCTGATGACTGGGCCTTGATGACTGGCCCCTGCCAAAGGAATCTTAATTGTGACACCTGTGTGCACACGCCGTGAAGGAAAGACACATGTGAAACAAGTGAAAATGGTGAGGCTAGGGAGAGAAGTGCAGGTGGCATGGAAAGGCTGGAAGCGAGGGTAAAGAGAAGGGAAAAAGCACACCTTTCAACACTCATTAACACAACTTCCAGGACCAAAGGAGGAGAGCAAAATAATTCACTTACCAAAACGTTGCAGTGAGAGGGATCCGAAATGATAATAGTCAGTCTAGTTAGAATTTTGATTGGTCTTGACTTCCCCTGTAAGCAAAATTGACAAGGAATTATTTCCAAAATGTAAGGAATTGTTTTCCCTCTTTACCAATGGAAATTATTCATGAAGAGGTACCAGCTATAAATGACATTAGAGTAGAACTTAATTCCTGTCCTCGAGGAATTTTTAATGTAGCAAGAGAAGCACGCCGTCTGTCAGGCTGTGAGACAGTGGTGGCTTGTGTGTTTTTGAATGCTGAGAGCAGACATGGATGTTTCTGATATGAGCAGAGTCACCAAGGTGAACAGCTCCCGCAGAGTAAGAACATGACAAAGGAACTGGCTGTCCACTTCAGAGGAATTAGCTACAGAAGATCTTAGGAGTAGCAGTGGAACACTGACAAACACTGCATACTTCGTGAACAGTGGTGAAACACTACCAGATACAGTGCTGGGAGATGAACCACTCAGGCCGAAGGCACCCAAAACATCGCCGACGCACAGCTGCCTTCTCAAAGTCAAGTCAAGCACACTGAAGTGGATGGAGTGAAGCTAGAGGGGCCTTCATTTGCTGATGAGGCACAACTCAGATTAAGAAATAGCTGTAAACCTCTATTAATTACTGGAACGTGCAATATACAAAACATGAATGTAAGAAACTTGGAAGTCTTCAGCAACAAAATGTAATGCATAAAGATTGATTTACTAGACATTCCTGAGCTGAAACAGACTGGCAATGGCCATTTGAATAAGAAAATATCTGACTTACTCAGCCAAGAAAGTAAAATAAAAGAGAGGAAAGAACTAGGAGGTAAAAGACATTTATAAATATATATAAATATAGGCATGTGAATATGTGTATGTGAATATGTTAATATATACTGAGAGGAATATAGGTCTATGTACATATAGCTAAGAGCCTCCCCCAAATTATTGAAATATATATAATAAAGAAACAATCAAGAGATGCCAGAAACTTACTCTGAATCACAAAGTAGCTAAAACACAAAAAAGAAATGATGTGAAAGAGCTGAACAGAAAATTTCAAAGGACAGGTTGTGAGGACAAACTTAAGTATTATAGTAAAATATGGAAAGGTCTGAAGTTAAAAAGTCACAGAACGACATGTCCCACATAGATTGAACTGAAAGAACTGAAAAAAATAATTCAGGCCTCAAGTTGCAATGCTTAAAGATTCTGTGGACAAAATATTGAATGATGGGGCTGAGCCCCAGTGGCGTAGTGGTTGTGTGCGGGACTGCGGCCCACTGGGACAGAGGTTCGATTCCAGCTCCACAGAGCAAAGGCTGGGCCTCCTACTCCCACCACCAGCGGGCAGTGATGCCAAATATATATATACAGAATGATGCAGGAAGCATCAAAAGTAGATGAAAAACAAAGAATCATTGTTACCACACACAACTTGTCAGCATTCCCCCACTTCAAGAGGTAGCACCTGATCAAGAATCGATGGTACTGAAGAAGTCCAGTGACAGGGAGCTGCCAGAATCCACGTCAGATTCAGATTCAGAAGAGGACACAGAACAAGGGACATCACTGCTGATGGCACATGGTTCTTAGCTGAAAGCATGAAAAGCAGCGAGTTGCAGAAAGGAAAGGTATTCAACTTGTCTTCTGCTGACTAGGCAAAGCATTCAACTGTGTGGATCATAACCAGTTATTTGTTGTGTTCAGAAGAATGGAGATTCCAGAATACCTCATTGGGCTCGTGTGGAACCTGTACATATATTAAGAGGCAGTCCTTTGACTAGACCAAGGCAACACTGCAAGATTTAAAATCAGGAAAGGTGTGTGTCAGAGATGTTTCTATTCACCATATATATTCAATGTGTACATTAAGAAAATAATCAGAGAAATGTGATGCACTTGGCATCAAGATTGTAGGAGGCTTCTTACCAATATGCCACATACAGAGTTGTATATTGTTTATAAACAATTGATGACACAATCTTGCTTGCTGAAAGTGAAAGACTTAAAGCACTTGATGAAGATCAAGGATTGCAGCTTTCAATGTCCCATTTTATTGATTGATTGATCTTTTATAACAATGAAAATGCAACCAACTTTCTCACAACTGAACCAGTAGGTAACATCATGCTCAATGGAGAAAAGATTGAAGTTGCCGAGTATTTAATCTTGCCTGGATCCCAAATCAAAACTCACAAAAGCAGAAGAAAGCAAACAGCACTTGGAATGAGGTCGATCTGCTGCACAAGACCACTTTAAAGGGAGGAGCACAGATATCACCTTGAGGCCTAAACTGTGCCTGACCCAAGGCATATTTCCAGTTGCTGCATATGCATGTGAAAATTGGAAAGCGAATTCAGAAACCTGAAGAAGAATGCATGCAGTGTAATAACAGTGGCGGTGACGACTGCTCTGAGGATGGTGGAGTGCCCAAAGAACAAACAAACCTGTGCGGGAAGGGCTAGTCAGAATGCTCCTCCAAAGCATGCCTGGCGAGACTTGCTCGCACTTGGACCATGTAGCCAGCAGAGCGCGGTGCCTAGAGAAGACACACTGCGTGGTGGAGGGGCAGCAGAAAGAGGAAGGCACCACACAAGAGGGACTGGCCCAGCACGTGCAGCAATGGACTCCAACATGACAGCTGTAAGGAGGGTGCAGGGCAGGGCAGCGCTTCGTTCTGCTGTCCCCAGAGTGGCTGCGAGTCAGACTCTACGGGCAAATATTGAACTGTGGGAGACCATTTGCAACTTGTCGGACTCAAGGGACGAAGATTATGAGAGAAGTGGCAGATGGAAAGTAAGAGAATGTTTCACGAAGAACCGACTCTTCTGGAAATAGAGGCTTGCTAGAGAAGGAAGGTCTGGACCAGGCCAGAGAAGAGCACACACAGGCAAGTGTGGGAAACTGACACTGAGGGAAATACGAGGAGCATGATACTCCCTAACTTATTACAGGGGGACTCTGGAGAGCTAGTGTTCCAGGGAAGGCAAGCCAGCACTTGGGTAAGTTAGAGATAAAGTCCAAGTACATGATCCTGCTTTAAATATCGTTCCCACAGATTCTCCCCTACGAGTTATGCTGCCTTAAAGTGAGCACATGGTTTGACTTTATCTCCCTCTAGAAGCAGACATCCTTTTGTTATGTCACCCAGCCCCATGCTCTCCTACCTCCCCCAATGTAGGTAATAAGTTTCCTCACCTGTGAGCTCAGACTTTACTGTAGGTACCACCCACCTGGTGACGTGTGCATGTAACCACTGAATATGCATGTCTTATGGCTGCCTCTAAATATCCCAAGATAGTAAAGATGCACACTCTCTCTTTTCCCATCTCCACGTGGACCACCAAACTCAGGTGAGTGTGCTATCATAGAAAATGTGCCTGACTCCTTCCTGTTATTGTCTCTCCTATGCTTTTCCTATAACCCTTACATATTATCACCGTCCAATTGCGTCTACGAACCTTCGGTTGTTAGAGAAACACCAAGTGTTTCTGAATCGAACGAAGAGGGCGTTACACTCTGTAAGCACCCACACACCTACCTGTACAACTGGCAAAGTTGTGAAGAGTTCTGAAACAGCTATTGGTTTTTCAATTTCCTACAACAAATGATGGACAATTAACAGAAATTGTGCATGCAGATGAGGCAAAGCATTATGGACACAAGGTTTTCAGTGGGGAGGAAGCATTTATTTTTTTAAGAAAACACAAAACAGAGCAAAGTTCTGGTATTTAGAAACCTCCTGTTTTCATTCTTTTAGTGAAAACTCAAGGGCAAAGAAGCAACTGACAATACCAGCAAGTAGGAGGAATAAAATGTAACTTGAAGGCTGGAGATGGGGGTGTGAGAAACTATCAATAACCTATTCAGCACTTGGTAATCTCATCAATAAAGCTGCTGGCCTAAAAGAGAAACTATACCTAGCTGAGTGAGGTTTAAGAGCAAAATCAATTAGTTAATGAGCCCATGACAATACAATAGAAAGAACCTATATTGTGATTACAGTTCAGTCAATAACCATGTATTTTCAGCATTCTATTGAACACCACTTAATGAATATCCATTCAACTTTAAGAACTACATCAAGCAGTGGCACTGACTTATGGAGGCATAGTGGTTACAAGTTGGGCTGCTAACTGCAAGATCAGCAGTTCAAAACCTCCAGGCACTCCAAGGGAGAAAGAATGGGCTTTCTACTCCTGTGGAGAAGGACAGTCTAGGAAACTCACAGGGGCAGTTCTACCTTCTCCTGTAGAGTCGTCATTGACTCGACGGCAGTGAGCGAGCAGTACTTGACAAAAGTCTGTGGCATTTGTACAAATATAAACTCACTCACAACTGTTAACATAAGAAAATAATATTGTGTGGGCTGAGCCCCGGTGGCGTAGTGGTTGTGCGCGGGACTGCGACCCACTGGGACGGAGGTTCAATTCCAGCAGTAGGGCTGGGCCTCCTACTCCCACCACCGGAGAGCAGTGATGCCAAAAAAAAAAAAAAAAGAAAGAAATTAAAAAAAAAAAAAAGAATGAAAATAATATTGTGCAATGTGAACATACTCACGAAATAAGTTCATCTACACTTCAAATATTACCAATCTAGACACAAATAGTACTGGTTTAATTTCAGAGGTTGTACTTTACCTGTTTCTTTTCTTTAAAGTCAATAACATGATTGATGGCAACAGCTGAATAGCCAACTGCAAAGAAAAATTCAACACATACACCACAAAGCATTAACAGAAGAGCTAGCATGCACCCTTGCTAAGTGATTATAGTTAACAAGTAAGACACGGCCCACTTTAGGGGTGTTCATGCTGATTCTGTAAGGGGAGTGAATGAGGAAGCACTTCACTGAGAAGGTAATGCTTGAGTTACACCCCTCTTTCCAAAAACTCATTTTGAAGGAATTCTGAAAGCATTCAAGTTCTACAGATCCTTAGACATCATGCCTAACCCCCTCTTTTTGCTCACGAGCCAGCATGTCTGGAGAGACAAGGCCACAGTGGCTGCCACAGAAAGTCATTTCACTGTGGCTATTTCATATGCATTTTCCTGTTGGACTATCTGCCAGATCAGCACTTTGCAGCCCCAATTGCTCCGCACAAGAAATATGGGGCTTTCAAATAAATCTGGGGTGAATCTATAGATGGCAGTAACTAGATTATTTCTTGGGAGTACAGCTAGGAAGGGAAGGGAGAGAGAAATGGGTGTGTGTGTGTGTGTGTGTGTGTGTGGAAATAATAGTGCAAGAAAGAAGAAAATGCTCTAAAATTATGGTAATAATTGTACAATTCTTCTTGATATGATTGAAATACTGAATTGTAGGACAGGTGGATTATATCCAAATAAAACTGTTAAACGTACAAACATAGTTCTACTCTGTCTTCTAGGATAAGTATGAATCAGCACAGACTCCATGGCAGTATTTCATACAAGGGGGAAAAAAGACAGAGAAAAAACTTGATTCACAGTCCTAAGGGATGGGTTTATCTGACACCAGCTCTGAAAAGGAGCTAAGAACTCTCTAAGAAAGAAGTCTTCCTCCTGGAACCCCACTTTAATCACAGAAGCCATTGATAAATCCAAAGATAACAAAGGGGTCACCTCTCTCAGGGCCTTCACTCCCTTTAACTCAAACAAGAGAAATAATTTTCCCACTTTGGCTTTGCTTCTCCCCATCCACTCTCCCACTAAATAACGAGAGAAATAACCTCTCGCAGCCCTGTGTTCTACCACTTCTCTGGGCCAGCACAGCACACCGCCTTTGTGGCCCAGGCTCCCCAATTTGCTGAGGCATTGTCGTGAGGGGCAGGGGGCAGGGGCGGGAGTGTGAAAAGTACCAAGACAGTACACTTGGGAATGTAAACCTGGCTTCTACCACCAGTCACTGGCGGGGTCCTAAGCACACCCCGTGACCTCGTTACTATCTCAGGTTGTCGAATTGGCGGAAGGGAAGGAATGGGGCTCTTGGGCCCCACGGGTCCCTCCCAGTTCCGTGAGGTCAGGGTCAGAGTGGGTGTCAGCTTCCAGGATATCCCTGAGAATTTGACAAGGCCTTGCCAGAGCCCCCCTAAGGAAAGCCCGATAGTCGGGGGAGAAGGGGAGCTGAGCCGTCCCCGCAGCCCGCAAAGGCCGGCCAACTCACGGTGAGCGGCCTTCTCTACCAGCCGGCACAAGGTCTTAGGATCCGGCCCCGCTCGCAGATCCAAGTCGGCAAACACCGCCATGCTGAAGTCACGTGACCGGGCGCCGGCGCCGGTCTGCGCAGCCGCGGGCCTCCCTCCCCGGAAGCATGCTGGGAATTGTAGTTTACCGGCGCCGTCCCCCCCCCCGACTCGCCTGTTGAATTTTGGAGTTCCCAGACTTGTCCCGGCATCAGGTTCGAGACAAACTATTGTGTTGAAAGCAGCAGCGTCACCTCAATCAGCCTGTACCTTCTTCTGCCTAAGAAGTTTGGTTTTCCCGTGGGAGGGATTAATCCCACAAGTTTCCTTCTACAAAATAAGGTATCAAGTGATCCATTCAAAATGCACGCGCACGGCTTTTATTGCGGGCCTAAGGTGAAGCAAACACTTTGGCTAAGGGCCTGGCGTGCTTGTTACAAGGGTGTTTAAATACCAAACGAGGACGTCTTTCCTTCCCTCCTCAGAGTCAAGTGGTGGTTTGAAATACGCCTAACGGGATAGGTTCCCGGC
>PVJH01048768.1:0-10634 GCA_004026705.1 Nesogale talazaci
TTTCTTCTTGGGGACATCTCTCAGAGGTGAGGTCAAGTATTGAAAAATGAAGGTTTGGGGATGCTTTCCTGAGTACCTGGCTCACTGTCTCCAGGTGCAGCTGCAGGGCTTGAATCAGGGCTTGTAAAACTCATAAATGTTGTGCTTAAACTCTTCTGAATCTAGATGCCCTTAAATCAGCTGTGGGTCAGTGTGTTATGGCATGGTGAGGGCACAGACTCGACTTCTCTCTGATGTCTTGAATCCATATCCCAGTGAGCCCTTTCATGGTCAAATTAATTAAATGCTGAACTCCATTGCTGTGCAGGCCATGAACATGCATCACTGTGAAAGGAGGCAGGAGAAGTCAGTGTGATTGCAGAACTCCAGATGCAGAAAGGAGTCTGAGCAGCACAATTCGCCATTATGTTATCTTCTCCGTGTTCTTTGTTTTTCTTAAATATACATTTTTTTCTAGAAAGGTCATTTATTTTTCTATTGTAACTGTCTCCAAAATTGAAATACCCACTTTATGATTTTTTTAATTATGTTGATTTCATTGTGACTTTGTTCATCTTACACATGTAACACATTAATGACATCTTCCTTTAGACTTTTTAACAAAATAATATTTAGAATTTCATATTTAACTTTCTATTAACTATCTCTGTGTCAAGTATGAATGTTATGTTGACATTTCATCAATTGTGACTCCTTCCTTACAGTTTTGTGCTATGCATTACTTTTTGTAGATAGATGAGCATGCTAAAAATGACCACACTATGATCATACTGTGTCATGTATGATGTTTTCCTTTGTGAACTGATGATGACTTCATTCCAGCTAGATATCTATTGACAAGATATTTGAAAATATAGTCAGGGCTCCATTTGTAATTAACTACATGCAATGTCCATCACAGTTAAAATTGCTTTTTACTAAAAATACCAAAAGTGCTAGGTTCTTCAATAAATACACAGTTAAAATTTTATGTTTGGTTTTGTTTACACTTGCATTCTTCTAATAGAGAATTTTAATTACAAATTTCCTTTTGCACCTTGGTGTTTTTTTTTTTTTGGTTTGTTTCTTTGTTTGCTTGTTTTTACTTGGTGATGTGACAGAGTTTGGAACAAGAGTCCTTTTCCCTTGTCTTTTCATTGAGCCTAAGTTATGGCTTTCTAATTGTTCTTTTCCTCAAAAAAAAGGGAATGGACTAGAAGCTATGGCTGCCTTTTCCCAAGTTTCTTCCAAGTTCTTCATCCCCTTGCTGCAGAAGGTTTTCACCAGTACCTTCAGCTACAAATGTTTATGGTCATACTCTTCAGAATGAAGACTTCATGCCCTAAGACAGCAAAAAGAGGTGGTTCTGTACATAATTTCAGTCTTGTTCTGGCTTGGGCCCGTTAGGTATAGATAGTTAGGAATTAATACCTAGTCCTTTATTTATTTTATTCTGATTTGAGACAGGAGAGGGAAGTCTGGTTACAGAGGAGCAGTGGCTACTCTCGTCCTACCCTAGTCACCTCAAGGGAGCAGAAGAACATCTATTTTTATCATCTCTAGCTTCAGGGAATATTTTCCTAAAAAACAAACATTTTCTTAATTTTGTACTCCTGGGAGATCCTATTCACTTTAACACAGAAACTTCAAATGATGTATTAAATGTTTCTGGCTAACCTTTATCAAATTTAAACATCATCCAAGACCTCTACCCAAGCAAAGTTAAGACATTGCTGGTTTCTGTTCCTAATGATAGCTTTCACTCTCAAAATATATATTTGTTGTTGAACTTTTTTTTTTTAATTTTTTTTTGGGGGGGCATCACTGCTCTCAGTGGTGGGAGTAGGAGGCCCAGCCCCACTGCTGGAATTGAACCTCCGTCCCAGTGGGCCGCAGTCCCGCGCACAACCACTACGCCACTGGGGCTCAGCCCCGAACTTTTTAATGTTACTATGTTAACAGTTGTGTTGAAGAAAAGTTTACAGAATGGACTTTATTGCTGTAATTTAAAAAAATAAAATGGGAATGTCTTTTTATCCCCTCCATTTTTTTGTTTTTCAACCTGAATCTAGCTTGTCATAAAAGCATCCTGATTTAAATACAAAACAAAAAACCTGAACATCCCCAAACAGTTGTGTTTATCTGGGTAGAATAGAGAAAGAAACAAATAGAGAAACACACACACACACACATATATACACACATATATAATATACAAGGAGTATTATATACAAGAACAATTGAATATTAAAGAAACACTCCATCCCTGTCCAGATCAAGCCCATAGGTTCAATATTAGCTCATATATCCACTACCAGCCTACATGTAATGAGACTGAATGCAGGAAGATCACATGCCAGTAGGTTGGAAGTCTTCTGAATCCAGTGAAGTTGTAAGTGTCTCAGCACTGACAGGGCTTCTCTGGCTCCAGAGACCTGGTTCCGTCCGAGCAGCTTCATGTGACTTCTCCAGTTCCCAGGGCATAGTGCCATGTGTCTGGTCAGTAGAACATCATCTCAGGGAGTGAACAGAGAGAAAGATGTCTCCACCCTGTTAGGAGGAAAACAGGAGTTCCCAGAATTTTCCGGAGAAATCCATGCCCACAGAAGTCTCATTGGTTATATCTTGACTGAAAGGCCAGACTCCACCCCTTCACTCCACTTAATTCCCAAACTGACACCAGAATATGTAATAATCTCAACAAGTTAAAAAATGTGATATACATGTCTTCATGTGCTAAAATGTGATCATGGAAAAACAACCCATGCTCTCTAGATATAAAAAAAGTGAAAATAGCGAAGCAAATGAGGACATATACTGGCTGAAGTCATTTGTATAATAAATAGCGTATGGTATATTGAATATATGAACAGGGTTGTGTTATGTGTATCATGAGCTCATAACAAAAATCATTTCCAAATATTATTCCCATAAATACTTCCTAGGACATTCATTTGTGTGTACAGTATACATGTCTACAAACATTGGAGAAACCACAAATCTCATTACGGCATACACCTAGAGAATCTAATGCTGAGTGACAGTACTCAAGCTCAAAAGGGCAAATGTTATGTGACATCACTATCAGCAAAACACAAAGACACAAAACAAAAGACAAAGACTGACACCTGTTCCCAGAGTATAAAATCATTTACTATGAAACTCCAGACAGCATAGTGATATGACTTGTTAGTGCTAATGTACTGCTTATCACTTGCTCACCTATACATCTTTAAAGAAGTAACACATCTTTAATGGAGGATCCACCTCAGATGGGGACATTTTGTCACTTAGAAGGAAATGCAAAACACCAAATAACGCCTGCCACTCAGCAGCATCTCCAGGTTTCCCCAACTGAATAGAGTCTCCTAAAATGCTATTAGGAAAGGAAATGAGTGATTTGGTTGAACTTAAAGTGGAAGCGTCCTAGCATGGGAGGTGCAGAGGAATTTCAAAGCTATAGGCTTTAGAGTATGGTCCAAGGATTTTAAATGGTAAATCCAAGAGTAGTGGAGAGAATGGGATTAAAGGTTCTATTCTGTGATAATCAGTATTTAAATTCTCTCTGCTTCTCTGGGCTTTACAATCTCTAATCATTCCCCTCCCACCACTGCTCACGAAAAATAATAAAACTTCACATGACATTTCAGTGCTCTCAGGTGCATTCCAGAGGTTGTTAGATTTGATTACTCTTTCTTTGCGGATGGGGTTTTGCTATAGGAAGGATGATGATCAATCTAACCTTCTGACATGGCATCCTTCCTAAGGGATCATTTTGAAACTGGTTATGGGACGTGGTCTTATAAGCATCCATGGTCTTCCTCAGGAAAAATTTCTTAGAGTGAAAATATATCTTCACTCGCTTTATATTTTTGGCCCTCATCTGTTTTCCTCTCAGCTGCAGTAATTAATCTTATGTGACCATAACTTCCTGTTTTGGTATCATTTGCTTGTACCCTTAGGTATTTATATCTTATGGATGAAAGGGGTTATAATGGGGGAGGGGAGTGAGAAGAGAGTGGAAATATGGGGAACTGTTACTGAGGCCCTAAGTGGAGGGAGGATGTTTTGAGAGTGATGATGGCAACAAGTGTGCAAATGTGGTCTGCATACAATTGATGTATATATTGATCGTGATGGGAGCTGTATGAGCCACCAATACAATGATCTATTTAAAAAAAGAAATTGGTTATATTCTGGTAAAATCCGTATGTTTTCCCATATTCCTCTTAGGCTCTATGACGTTTCACCAGTCAACTTGTTTAATAGTAAATCATATATATTTCCAAATACTAAAATTTCCCACAATTTCCTTCTGGACAGTCATATCTACCCCTCAGCTATCTTTCTAATTGGTGGACACACAAGAGGGCACATTACTCTACGGATGAAAACAAGCCAGGACCAACCTTCCAACTGTAAAGAGAGAGATCAGAACCATGAGCTGCCCAGATCTGCCCATCTACTAAAGAGGGAAGATTATACACACGTCACAGTTGTGAATGCTGGCCTGAGAATTCTTAGTTGCACATTTTAAAATGGAAAGATGATGATGAGCAATAGGGATAAACAAATGATCTGTGTGTTAGTTTCCTGGGCAGGGTGTCTTTGTTTTCAGATGTCCAGGACAAAGTACAGCTGGTAGAGTCTGGGGGAGACTTGAGGCAGATGAGGGAACCTTTTCTGACTCTTGTGATCTTTCTCTGCATTCTCCACTGTCAATTATCACACTGATTGCATTAGCCAGTGCCAGGGAAGTTGCCTGCAGTGCCTCTCAGTTACTGGTACTAATATTGGTATGAAATCCTACATACTCAATACATGGATAAATTGCAGTCCCAGAGAGAATGACAACAACCTTCTCTATATGCAAATGATCAGGCTCAAGGTTAAAGACACAGTAACATAGACAAAATAAAGGAAATCATTAAACATCTGTACACAAACCTCCCTATAGGGAGAGATTGGATTTCAGTGAGTGCAAAGGAGCCTCACCCTCAGAGCTCAGATCCAGCAAACTGAGCAGAGTTAAAAGCTGGCTTCCTCTCAGTGTCTGGGGGTTCCTCTCTGTCTTACCATTTCCCTTGAGAACTTCCCTGGGTGTGTGGTTTTGTATCAAACACTGAATTTGAAACGCTTCATTGTAGTGTGAGGAAACGGTCTTCTATTTCCACAGAGCAGAAAGCCATACACGGAGGCAAATCATGCAGAGGGGACAAGGCAAAGCTGAAAGACATGGCGCAAATCTGTCCCCAGGAACTGCTATTGCGGGGAGAGAGCACAGGATTGTTAAGACCAGCAATAGCACAATGCTATTGTTCCTCAAGTCCCCATTGCTCATCAGAGCTGTCATGTGGGTTTCAAAAGCGAGCTTGCCTATGTCCTGCTGCCATCCTCAGCTGCTGCTTGTGAGCCAGGACAGAAGAGGAGATGAGTTTTGAGGACACATGTGGGGCCCCTGGGGTAGTGTGTGCTCCTGTGTTTGAAACAAGAGAGGTGCTCTTTCTTTAGAAAAACTCTTGTCTACGGTTTCCCTTGTGGTATTGATTGTATATTTCCCCAAAGTATGTATAATGTGTCAGATCTTATAGATCATAATAATTTAATATTTTTATTTCACAATTTTAAATACAAATGAAAATCAATAACTTTTAATATAATTTTATTTATTTACCTCATTATTCTCTGGAGACACTCAAGCCCCAAGTTGGGAGAAATCTTAGTCCAAAGGAAAGATCCAGGTGCTGGAACAAGGTCCTGGCTCTCAGTCCTGTCTGCATTCCTAGCTCACAGAGAAGACAAGGTGCCAGACTGAAGACAAGGCCATTGTGGGAGAAAGGACTCCATTCATCTGCTGAGCTTCTCAATCGGGCGCAAGATATGATTTGGACTGACACCTGCTCCTCCATGCATCTCCAAGCCATAGATTCAGAGAAACAGGAACAACATTTGAATTTTAAGCTGCTAAGTCTTATGCTGTTTCACCAATAAACTGAACACAGCGAGTGCACATTTGATTGTGTTTGCCTTTGATCATATTTTCTATCATTGTGACACTCCAGCATATCAAGGTACTTAGTGCTCCTGAGTGCATTGACTGACCAAATCCAAAGCCACAGTTGGCACACAGGAAAACAAACCCAGTTCCTTTGTGTTTAGAGTCCAGACTGTCCTTTCCTAACTCAGCGAGGAGCTCATTCAGGATGGCTGTAGTGGAGCTGACAGGACAGCTGTGTGGAGAGGGACAATGTCATCAGATGACGCTGAGGAAGTCCCATGCTCACCACTGTCATGAAGTGCACTGAGGTGACTGTGAGGGTCACAGTCAGACAGGAAGGTGACTTGACTACAGTGCAGCTACTTCACAGGCTGGGACTTTAAACTGCCCAGTCGACAAGCAGCACGGACACTGTGAGAGGGAAGTGCGCTGACATGATGACAGAGCGATGTCATGTCCATCGGCATTTGAGAAGTAAACTAAGTCCATCTTCTTCACATGATTAGTGTTTGTGTCCTGTGCTGAATTCCTGGATCTTGGTGAAATTTATGGGTTGTTTTGGTTACAAAGCAGTGGCTGATTTCCCTCTGCAATCCTGGGCTAAAGAATTCCAGGTGACCACAACCTTGTGTCCAGATTTTCACATTGTTAAAAATATATTGATGTCGAAACTTCAAGATATTGTAGTTGACTAGAAAACGTGTGTGTCCAACCCTAATCTGGGATAAAATAATCTTTGTTATCTGGGAGAGAAGTAAGGAAAAATCTGAAAGGGAATTGGGTCTTTATACTGCAGGTTTACGGAGAGTGCTACTGCTCCCAATGTCAATTATATGAACAATTTAACAAAATAAGTCTAGGGAATAAATTCAAGATTTAGAACTGTGATCAGTTATCAGGGCTCTTTCCAGAGTACAAATGGAGGGACTGACTTTGGTTGACAATGTTCAAATTTTAGATGCACAGAGTTCCCTGGGAACAGGGCATTGAAAACAGTATCTATAGTGGTCCCCCAAATTTTGAGGACTAGCTGTCTGAATGGGCCTTATTTTAATCCAGAATTCCTTTTGGGTCTCAAACAGATTTCTTTTTGTTCAAAACCTGAAATATTGGTCATCTTTTTTCTGCCCCTCTGATAACTTGATTTTCCACTCACTGCTCTGCTCTATCTTTCTACTTGAACTCCTGACTAAATTTGTGCTAATTTTGGATGTACTCTGTCAGACCAAGGGACAGACTCTTATCTGACATTCTTGCACTACGTTGAAGTTACAGAGTTGAAACTTTTCTTTTTTTGGGTCCCCTATTCTCCCATTGAATATGTCCTCCCTGAGACCCTGTGGCATTTGAATGTCTTTATTTATGTTTAGAGTGATCAAATCCCGAGATGTGTTGTTTGTGTTATCTGTGGGAGTGCTGGAAGTGCTGATGATAGGGTTCCAAAGAGAACCCCCAAAGGTTTAGGGAAGGTGGATAAGAAAGTTCTAGTTTCTAAATAAAATGGGTTTGGAGAGTATAGGTGATGAAGATACTCTGTTGTCCACCTGATGGTTTCAACACACTCTATCCTGTCCACCATCTGGGGCACAGGATATATAGGAGCCCAAGGCAGGGAAGAGACTTTGAGGGGTTGGTGGGGGAGAACATTGAGTTCAGAAATACTTGGCTTTCTTTTGATCTTTATCACACACCTCTTAGGTCAAGTGCTGTCTTGTTATAGACTAACATCTAATATGTGTATGAGTTCAAACAAAGAGTCACCTTCCCATGGGCTCAGAAGATAGAGGGGAGTCTGATCTCTATCGCACTCTGTTTGTAAGGACAGGGCTCCCTCAAATGCAAATCATTCTTCAGACACTAGGGTACAATTTCACCCTTAGGCTGGGAAGGATATCAGTTCCCTTCAGAGAGGCCTGTAGGTCTCTTGGGAAAGCAGACCTGTGGTGTAAAGTTTTGTTGTGTGTTCTCCCATGCCTGGTGACTGTTCCTCAAGGTGAGAGTTTCAGATATCTGACCTGGGTCTATGGAGATGGTTGTGACTGCAAGTGACTGACATGGATAATCTGCGTTTGTTAGCAGAGGTCCTGTCTGAGGTGCACCTTCAGGAGTCAGGTCCTCGACTGGTGAAGCCCTCCCAGATGCCATCCCTCACCTGCACTGTCTCTGGTTTCTCCATCACAAGCAGTGGCTGCTGGAGCTGGATCCACCAGTCCTTGGGGAAGGGACTAGAATGGATGGGCGAGATATGCTATAGCGGTGGTACATATTATAACCCATCCCTCCAAAGCTGACTCTCCATCACCAGAGACACATCAAAGTATCAGTTCTTCCTGCAGCTGAGCTCCGTGACTCCTGAGGACACAGCCATGTATTACTGTGAAGGGAGCACAATGAGGGGAAGTCAGTGTGAGCTCAGACACAAACCTCCCCTGCAGGGCAGATATTGGGCAGCAGGGGGCGCACATGATGCACCGAGTACAGACACCCAGCCCTAGACAGGCACAGATGAGTGACGGGGGATGTCCTGCTGGAATTAAAGCTTCCTCTCTTAGCTCTCAGCATCTCCACGGACAGCTTTTCTTTTCCTTACTCTAAATGTTCTCCTCACTGCTGGCTTGAAAGAAGGAACTGATAGATTGTAATTTGTAGTACAAATATTAAAGTGACTCTAATACTTCATCGTCATCCTATATAATTCATTTCCTATGTGAAAGACAGTTTATCCTGGTAATCCTCACCCTCTCCATTATTCAAAACCTGCTGACAATGACACACAGTCATGTCCAGATTCATGCGTGCAGTGCATGGTTTTACATGTATGGAGCTCAGTGACTTACTACAGCCCAGGGTGAGGTCTCTGAAGGCTTCTTTCTGCATTGTTCACTGTGCTCTCTTAGTAATGAATGACTATTGCTCTCTGTCTGAAAATACATAATTTTAGAGACTTCTGGAGACAAATCTGTGACATGTCCTAAATGATGCTTTCTACCTATTGCCTCCCAAGTGTTCCAGGAATAGAGAGACCTCTGACACTGGGAACAGGTGAAGTGGAATGACCTGTCTGGTGGGCACAGTCATAAGTAAGATCATTCACTGGAGTCACAATGAAGAGAACACTCATTGGAAAGCTGTATCTGACTCTAAAATATAGTAAATGTATCAGAAGAGGAGGAAATTGTGACCTTGTTTCTCAGGATGCACTTTAGTTCATGCTTTCAGCAGATGCCAAGGAATGAAGTCAGTGATGGTCTCCTCTCAGAAGCTGTGATCCCTCCCTGCCCCCATGTCAGAACCTCTCTCAGGACCACCATGCACAAAGACTCTTAGGAAACTTCATGCATTAGAACATGCCTTCTTTTCATTGGAATGGGCTTTGTCCAACATTCCCCTCTAGCCAAAGGCAGACTTCAGAAACATATGTACTGATCAGAAACACTCCAGGATACTAATTAGTGACATCTGTTGTCAAAGTTAAAGATATCTAATGCAAAAATATTCTCATGTTGAGTGAAAAATTTTCTTCCTACTCTTTGAAGTACCTTGAATACTTCCATTCTAATGGATAATCACAAATGCACATTTATCCAATAAATTTCCCTTAGGATGACTCAGAAAACATGTTCTATGCCAATATTGCTGTTTGGAAGCAAATAATTATTAACAAGATTCTCAAGGAGCATAGAAAGGATAAAAACACAAAAGCTCATCCAAAAGAAAAACTAGAAGTGTGAATTATAAGAACTTACGAGGTAACGTTAAAATAATACTTAATGGCATGAAATTATAAATTTAGAATGCGTTGTATTTGTGAATGTTTTACTGTGCATATTTTTCCAAAAATGTGAAAAATACTATATGAATAAAGAAAAGTTATGGAGAAAAAAATGGTCTAAAACTGATTGTGGTAAAGATTATACAACACTCCTTGATATGGTTGAAGTGTGGAGAAAGTGCCGTTAAAAAGTGTTTGGATTTTTTTAAGAGAAGCGGATCTCAGAAATGTCCATCATTTGACCTCACACTTTGACCCAGCATCCTGCACATCTCAGGGGCTTCCCTTGTCCTAAGGGTCAGACAGGGCTGCCAGAGAGGAAGTCAAATATTCCAAGGAAAACGGGATCCACAGGAATTCCCTTCATTATCATTCACACCTCAGACCCACCATGTGCATTTCTACCAATGTGCCCGTGGTTTACAGGGAAGACTTGTTTGTCCACAATCAGTAAAAATCATGAAAGGGAGAGATTGAATTTTAGAATCCGGGTCAGAAAATCCCATCTAGAGGCCATTGCTCAGATGCACCTCCTCAGAGTCGCCCTCCTTCTGCTTCCACAAAAACAGCCCACGTGGATCACCTGCAGGAACCATGGCAGCAGAGTTCCAAGTGACATGACGATCAGGCTCCCTTAGGCCGCCATCCTTCTCTTGTGGATCAGAGAGGCCTGTGGAGGTGACAACCTTCTGGGGTCTTCTCGGAGTCGTGCATATCCTACCCTGTAAGCACCTTCACTGTCAAATCCAGTGCTTTAAATCTTAGAACTCTTGTAGATTAGATTTCTCTCCCCCTTATTTCTAGGTGTGATAATGCAGGCGGAGCGGCTAAATCCAATCATGGCTTGGGAATGCTTTCTCACATTGCTATAGATAGCTTTCACGC
>PVJH01048769.1:0-10635 GCA_004026705.1 Nesogale talazaci
GCTGGATTTGAACTGCCAAGCCCACGGGCCACATTCCCGCACTCATCCACTTACACCATAGGGGCTCAGATCCTACTGTCTCTTTTAATAACCAGGCACCATCCTCTCTCTTTATCACATCTGCTTATGTACCCATTTTGTCCAGCGATCATCTATGGGGGTGGGGTGGGTTGAGCATCACAAACTGCCAATTTGCTAAAACAATATATTCTTATATGGAGGGAAGTTTTGAATTAAGGCCCAAAGCCTGCCTGCAGCTTCAGTGTATTGCTTTATAAATATATGTACATAGGCCAATACCACTATTGTTCTGGATTAATGTAATTGCATAAGTACACACCTCTCCCTATCCCTTACCAACACCTCAATTCAAATTCATTGGTTTTTATTTAATCTTCCTTATTCAGGATGAAATTTTACAAACATAAGAGGTAATTAAAAATACTGTCACTTGGGTCAGGTACATCTTAATCTTCAAAATAACATCCTTGTGATTAGAATACAAAAGTTGTAAACAAAGAGGAAGCGACAATAATTGAAAAACAGACGCCTTTGTGTTAGAAATGAAGCTACAGAACCCAGGATTTTGGAATAGGGCATATTAAAGAAATCAGAATATAGTCAGACATTACAAACTTATTATTAATGTCCATTATGATACAGGAACTGCCAGGAGGCAGGAAAATCACCTTATTTACTTTTTTAAATGCCTGGTAATGGGCTAGTGGGAAAATTTTTTTGTCACTATATCTAAAACTTCTTTTCAAACAATTCAGCAAAAAAAAAAAAAAGAGATGAGATCATAGATAATGCACATGTGGGGAACAGGGTAAAATTAATTAAACTTTCTTTTAGATATTTTTACAATTCTGCAATAAGAATGCTGGTACAACTATTCTGATATATTGTTGCCTCTTGGAGTAAGGTTTTAATCCAATATTTTTCTTGTCAAGAGCAGGAAGTTTCCCAGTTTGAAGGTCATCGTGATTGTATTCTTTGAGCACTCATCTTCCCCCTCCCCCCTCTATCCTTGACTGGAAAGCATGAATACATTGGCAAATGGCAACAGCAACTCCCCCCAAACAGGATATTCTCAAATGTTAATTTGCCAGTGACCCCAAATGAGCCTACAAGAAATTTATTTGAAAGCAAGTTAAAATCTTGATTTGAGCTCTGGCCAGCCAATTCTTTTGCATCTTGACTTTAAAAAAAATCTTATATATCTTTCTATGTTTTCCAGAAACATTAAAAAAATATTCTTCTCTGTTATCTTGGTTCAATCTGTTTTCTTAGAAAATTGGCTTTGATTGGATCTTGTGAATAACCCAGCATCTGGGTTTATTTCATATTTATGCCATATTTGTTCTCTATGTGTCAGATCCCTATCTTGGGTAACTTGCTTTCTTCTGGGTCCTTATTACAATTATGTATCTAATAAAACCTCTTCTTCACTAGGTAGCATTTCTGCTTGATTCCTTAAGGTGAGCAGGAGAGAAGGGGAACTTTCTTCTTCCATCAGTGGCATGGTGACTGTCTCAGGCACTCAGGGGGGATTTCTAGCCTGTCCTACAGCATCCCTGGGAGTCAGCATCAACTCAATGGCCATGGACTCAGTGTTTTCTTTTTGACTGCAAGCAATGAGTAAAATGTCCAAAGAAGCAAAGTTCTTTCACGTTATCTTTAGCATTGAGCATGTTTTAAGTGGATTCTTTTGCCTTTTCTGGCTTAACCACCCTACATCCATGGAAGCCCTGTCCATGCAGTCTTATTTTGAAGTCAACTTGGAAATTGAGTCTGGCTAGTCAAATTGGAGCAATCTTGTTCTCATAAAACAAGCTCTCTCCCAAATATTTCTTCACTTATAAGTTAGAGGGGAACTGGGAGCTATGTTCTCTTAATAGTAATGGTTCTTTTTTTTTTTTTTTTAGCCTATCGAACAAAATTAGATTTTTGGTGAACATCTACCTGATCCTCTAGTGATTCCCTCCTCCCTCCAAAAAAAAATGTGTTATTGGGCTAAGAAATGCAAAAATGAAGCCAGTGAACTAAATTACCAGGACTTGGGGTGGGGGGAGATCTGTGAGTCTCCTTTGCATGTCCCCACTCTGTCGGTTATTTATGAGCACAGTAGTCCAAAAGCCCGCTACCACTGAGTGAAGCCCAATGTACAGGAACCCTGTTGCACAGAGTGGAGTTGTTCCTGATAACAGAATGGTGCCCCAACCTCAACCCTCAACCATCGCAGCTTGAAACAATAAATATTTACCAAGTTAAGGAATCTAAAAACTTCCCATCTTTCTGATCTGGACTAGACTTGACTGATCTTTGTAGACTTGCTCATGCCTATGTCCCAACCAACCAGGAACTGGTTAGTTTACTCAAGTTTCCCTCTCCTGTCAGTGAGTCGAGGTGATTGGGAGGGAAGTAGTGGGTCATGAGGCTCGTCCTAAAACCGACTAGCCTAAGCGTGTTGACCTGACAGCTGGGCAGACTTCCAGCTGTGGGAGCAGAAGTCACAGAAAGCCTCTCAAATCCTAACCTCAGAACTGGCACCTTTTTTTTAATAAATCATTTTATTGGGGGCTCATACAACTCCCATCACAATCAATACAAATGTCAATTGTATGCAGACCACATTTGCACACCTGTTGCCATCATCACCCCCGAAACATCCTCCCTCCACCTAGGCCCCCAGTACCAACTCCCCATATTTCCCCTCCCTCCCCTCTATTCTCCCTCCCCCATGAACCCTTAATAATTTACACATTGTTATTACTTTTTCATATCTTATTCTGTCCAATGTGTCCCTTCACCCACTTTTCCGCTGTCTGTACTACAGAGAGGTCATATGTAGATCTCTGAAATTGGTTCCTTGCTTCCACTCCACCCTCCCTTCACCCTCTTGGTATCTACACTCCCACAACTGGTCCTGAAGGGATCATCTATCCTTAATTCCCCATGTTTCTGGCTCCAGTGTACATCCCCTGGTCTAGCTGGATTTGTAAGGTAGAATCAGGATCATGATGGGGGAAGCATTTGAGAACTAGAAGTTTTATACCTCATTGTTGCTACACTGTACATTTACTCACTCCTTTCCTCCCTGCAACCTCTCTGCGAGGGGATGTTGTTTTATCTATTGATACACTTTGGGTTCCCCACTCGGTGGTCCCCCTCATTTATATTGATATAATTTTTAGTTGTTTTGATGCCTGACACCTGATCCCTTCGACACCTTATGGTCACACAGGCTGGTGTACTTCTTGTGGGACTTTGTGACTTCTGAGCTAGATGGCCACTTGTTTACTTTCAAGCTTTTAAGACCCTAGATGCTTTATCTTTTGATAGCTTGGGCACCATCAGCTTTCTTCACTACATTTGCTTATGCACATTCTAATTTCTAGTGCATTTTACTCCATAAAACAAGTCACAAGGTCACCCCACACTCAAGGAATGAAAAAATATACTCCAGTACAGATTGGCAGATCCATGAAGTCAGCTCTGATGTGGAAACCCCCTTTCCCCCCTCCCGCTGTACAACACATCAAAGCACCACCCCAGCTGGCCCCACCCTCCTCATTGCTGCAGCCACTGTGTCCATCCATCTTGTCAAAGATCATCTTTTTTCACTCACCCTCTACTTTTCCAAGCACCGAAGTCCTTTTGTAAGCACTGGCCTCTCTTGATAACATGTTTCAAGTATGTGAGACGATGTGTACAAAGAATGGTGAAAAATTTCTGACTTTACAAGCAGTCCTTCATTCCCACAAGAACACAGTTTGACTAGTGCAGGGTAGATCCTCAAATATATATTTGAGTATGTGATATATAAGGCAATTCAGTGGAAGTAACACTACACATTCAAGAGATTGGATAGTTTACCTTTTCAACTAAGAATATAAACAGAAGTTAACAAACACCATGGGGTTTTGTCTACCAGTGACCCTGGATTTAAGAGAAATTTCTGCTAGGGCAGTTCCTATATTGTCCAATCTAAAACTGTCCAATCTAAATGCAAATAGGTGTTCTATTCTTTCCCAGAGACTAGAGTCCTTCACTGTTTCTCCCTTCCCCAACCTTTCTGGGAAAGGAATCTTCATCACTTGTTACTTAATTAAAATGGAGGCAATTCAGAGCCTTACTAAAGCAAAACAAACTCACTACAATTGAGTCAATGCTGTACCACCGCTGTGGGTTTTAAAGACAGCACTGGTTTTCAGGAGTAGAAAGCCCAGTCTTTCTCTTGCAGAACTGTTGGTGGTGTCAGGGCCCAACTCATAACACCTACACCACCAGAGCCTCGATGGTTATGAGCCAAATCAAACATCAGGCTGCAATCCCACCCTTGCAAAAGAATGTGACATGATAAACACTCCATTTCCTTCTAAATTGTTGGAACCCCTGGGAAAGCATAGGCAATGGTCTTTCTTATCTTCATTGCCCAATGGTTTACAGGTTTGCATGTCCTTGACATTGGTAGAGAATGAAGGAAGGACTATATTTGACTGAGCCTTTGCAGAACCTGTGAATCTTACAGTACTGTGGGCTCCACTCTCATAGGCTACTTGGCTTATTACGCTTCCTAAGCCAGCAAAAAAATCTTCACAAACAGTTTCACATTTTACATTTCGAGAGAGTACTTGATATTCACTATTTACTTAGGCTAAGTCTCTTTCACTTATTATTTGTTGATGGTGGTTGGGGGAATCACTTGGACAAACCCCCAGTCCATGATTTGAGTATCTGAGGGGGCTTGTTTTTTGGATTTGTTTTATTTTGGTTTTGTTCTTTGGGGGGAGCATCACTGCCCTCTCGTGGTAGGAGTAGGAGGCCCAGCCTTTGCTCCTATGAAGCTGCTGTTGGAATTGAACCTCCATCCCAGGGGGCCGCAGTCCCGCACACAACCACTACACCACTGGGACTCAGCCCGTTTTTTGGATTTTATTTTTTTTTTGGGGGGGGGTTCTTTCTGATTTTTAGAATGATGATATGATGTGTGTGTGTCATATTTGTTACATGCCAGGGAGGGCTGGATAACCCCCCGTGATCAAAAAAATGAATATTTATAGTATACAGTGCAGGGAGAGCCACATGGGGGGGGGAGGCATAAATAGAGGTTATGAATAGCACTATATCCACTCATGTCACTCAGTTGGCCACAAATTTTAAGAGTCTTTTGGGTTTTAGCGCTTTAGAGATATTAAAGTGGCTGATGTAGCCAGAGAGAGAGAGAGAGAGAGAGAAGTTGAACCAAAGAACATGTTCCCACCAAGGAGCTGTCCCTCTCCAGGGGATGAGTACAGCAGAATGGGGAGCCTGGAGCAAACACAGGATGGAACCAGCCAAGCAGCCAAAGAAAGCAGAGCAGCATGTTCAGCACCACCTGGGAGGTTGTGAGATGTGCCCTTAGCTCAGGCCTCGCAGTGAGTTCCTGGAACTGAATCCAAAACCCGATCCCAGACCATTAAAGTACAGAAATAAGTAGCTCAAACTATGTAAGGGCATGTCTTAATAAATTTTTTAAAAAGCTATCTCAAGGCAAACTAATCAGAGAAAAAAGGTATATGGTACTACATACCATTTGAAAGATTCTGTTCAACCAAGAGAATTGTTTCTAAAACTCTGGTGTGTTAGTCCAGGTAGACTAGAGAAACAAATCCAGAGACACTCATATGTGTATAAGAAAGAGGTTTATATACAAGAGCCATTGAACATTGAGGAAAATATCCCATCCCAGTCCAGTCCAAGACCATAAGTCTGTTTTTAGCCCATATAAGTTCTCTTCAGCTTCACTAACCACACGCAATAACGCCGAATGCTAAACAATCACATTGGTAGAAATCTTTGGATCCAGTGGCATTATAAACATCTCAGTGCTGGCAGGGAGTGTCTCTTCCATGTGTCTCTTCCAGCTTCAGAGGTCTGATGCCATCAGGGTAGGTCCATGTGGCTTCTCCTCTGGGTTGTCTCACAGGGAGTCAGCCTTGTGTTTTGTCAGTAGAGCATCTCCAAGGGACTGAAAGTGAGTCTCTCACTTCAATGGGGGTCATACAGATTTCCTAGATTTCTCTGGAGAAAGCCATGTCTACACAGAGACCTCCTTGACTACCTCACGATTGACAAGTTAGACTCCACCCCTACACTCTGAATCCTCAAACTGACGCCAGGTTGTCTGACATTCACATCTAACTTGTCAATGGCCTCAGCACAACAGGACACCCCACTAAGCAGCACACTCACACCACAGCACTGAGCTGCAGAGGACTCCCAAATGTTACTGACACATCCCAGTTTATCCCTTCTTTATGGTTGAGGTTGCCGTATTAGGCAGAGCTTGAAGACTTGTTCTGAGTCGCATTGAGGAAACGCTTCAACTTCTGCAGAACCCGAGACAGGTACATCCAGTGAGTTTACAGAGGAATGAAGACCATTCACAAGGCAAATACAAACTCAGATTTAAAAGAGGAGTCAAGATAAAGAGGCAATAAAAAGACGTCAAAATAAAAGTCAAAGTAAGTTCCAGGCGTATGGTCAGTGTGTAAGAAGATGTGGAGCTTCTCTTTACCACCGTGCAGGACAGACCTCCCAGCCTTTGCTGACTCCCTTACTTCACTGCTGTGTCCACCCCAGGCCGTCGCTTGACTCCAGGCAGCTCTGTCCAGTCTGACACGCCCAAACACCCCTGTTTATGAACTTTGTGTCGCTCCGTACTACTTCTATAAAGATTTTGGTGTATGTGTGTAGGTGTTGATAAGTTTTCAAACTTTTAGCCCTTTTATGCCAGATAGGACCCAAACTTGACTAATAGCTATGGGCGAATTATATATCCCAATATATGCTGTCTTACATCTGCTTTAAAGGTAGCCAGTCGTTTATCTCCCTGGATGGTGAAAGCAGTTAAACGCTCGACGACTAGCCTAAAGTTTGGCAGGTCTAACTCAGCACCCAGAGGCATCTCTGAAACCCAGCAACCTGCTTTCTGAAAAGCTTCAGCCTTGAGGCCCCTAAGAAGCAGGTCCCCTCTGCACACACAGACACAGGTCACCCTGTCAGAATGAACTCGAGCATCTCCGACAATAGCCACTAGTCCTTGCTGGTTCCCTTTCTTTGTCTCTCCTCTTTGTCTAAATCATGCCAAGACACATGCCTAGATGGTTTTCAACATCTAACTGACCTAATCCCTTTCCCCCTAATGTCTCCCAGCTGCAGACGGAACTGGAGCAAGAGTACCAAGACAAGTTCAAACGGCTGCCCCTGGAGATTTTGGAGTTCGTGCAGGATGCCATGAAAGGGAAGATCAGTGAAGACAGTAACCACGGCACTGCCCCTCCCTCGCAGGCCCCAGATCCTGCTAAACTGAACCACAGGGCTCCATCCAGCGAGGCGCTGGAGAGAGCGAGCCCAGGAAAAGAGTTTGACACTTCTCTGTGACCGGACCCGCCCGGCCTCCTGAGCACGCGTGGCCATCTAGCTTCATCAGACTCACTCTCCCGACCAGGATCACTGCCTGGGAACATCTTGCCGAGATGCGTCCCTTCCCCATAGGTCCGTCACAAAGGGGGTGTTCTGGGGGGACCCCGCAGAGGTTCCCCCAGCCAGGCTCCAGGCGTTCTATGGAAACGGCTACAGGTCCACTGATGGAACGTGCATGCATATGGGATCTGTGTTTTCTTTTCAAAAATAAATTCAAAGCAGGCCACTTCCAGGCTCCGTGGAAGAGTTCATGAAGGACAACGGCTTCTTTGAAGAAATAAGGCTTGCATTTTCCTTTGATGCTCTGGTGTACAGTATTTCAAAGTAATAGAAATAGTTTGAGAAATGCATAGCACGGTGGAACACTATTGAACAGATAACGTTGAACATTTTTTTTCCTAACTGCCCCTCACAGCAAGTTAAACATCTTAAAAGGTCTCATCCTATGCTTTCCAAGCACTGGTGGCTTGCAGATAGCTAATTTATTTATCATAGAGGCATCAGTGTATTTGTTACTGACCTGACTTTATTAGATACTATAATCACTCAAGTAAACTGGTCTCCTTAAAAAAAAAAGTCACTAGATTGTATCCGTGCCCAGTGAAGCCATCCCAGATCTTGGCAATATGGCTTATAAATTTGACTACATCAGCAAGTTGTCAGCCAGATCTGAGAGTTGACCATTGGCTCTTCAAATCCATGTACTCATTGGTGGTCAGCCTGCAAAGATCATATGCCCACACGAGTCTGTTGTGCAGACTACAATGAGTTGATACCTGTTTGGTGGAGGTTCAAGGAGAGTGGAAAAGCTGTTGTGGTTATTTTGCTGTCTGATATTTTTTATGCTCCATTTATTCATGTATGTCTACTATAAGGAAGGTTAAATATTTATCTAGAGATATACAGGCCCACATCTAAATGATATATATTTGTCTTCATGTATGTACGCACTCAGCTATATAAGTGCATAGACACACACAGAGCAGTTGTGTGCTTACTGCTTGGCAATGATGCACTCTCCTCCAGAAGACTTAAAAACACAATTCAGGGATAAATGGGTCCAGAAGGAAAGGGTCAAACATCTAGATTCCATGGATTGTAAATTTATTGACATACTAAAAACTATTTGATGGGGCCAGTGAAGTGATGCAAGTTGAGGTAGATTTGTAATGTAAAATATGACTATTATATATATTTGCAGGATCAAAAATTGAATTCTAAGAACCAGCTTGTAAGCTTGTTTTCATGGTCAGAATGCACACAAACATATAAAACATCAGTATGGAAATTTATTCATATTCACATATTTCATCATTTTTAAGTTAGCCCAATTTCAATTTTATTCTAACATGAAAAAAAAATCTTTCATTGTATATTTGCTATATAGATTTAATTAACTTATCTGTGTCTGTTAAGTTTCTATTTTTGGTGGCATAATAGAAATAAATTCTATCATGGTAACACTGATCAAAACATTATTGTGAGGTCTGTAAGTAAGTAATGATAATTAAGTGGAAGAAAACAGTATTTAGAGAGTAACACAGAGAACATTCAACTTAAGGCCCAGAAGTTAAGATGCTTGCAACTTTATCTTACTTCATAATAAACCTGTCTGATGGATGGCTAAAGAAAGTATTTTAAAACTCAAATGTAGTGGAGTCCTGAAAATTGCATTTCAATAATTTTATATTCTTATGAAAATTATAGTATTTAAATTTAAGCAATAACTAGATATCACAACCAAAATCTGAGTTTAGGTCAAATGTCAGGAAAGAGAGTTTTTGATTTTTTAAAAATTTTCAGTGAAACAAATGCAAGGGAAAATTCAGATCCTTTTTGGAGATTATTATATTTTGATCTGAGGGGTTGATGATGTTAATTAGACATTTAATAAAACTTATCTTCCACTGAGAGGGAAATCTCCAGTAAATGTTTCAGCTTTTGCACTTTGGAAGAAAGTAGAGAGGCAAGACTAGTCAGAACTGAATGCTGCATTTTATAAACCAAATTACAGACCGTCTACAACTGCCGAAGAATGAACTAACACTAGCATTCATAACCAAACACAATGGTGAGTATTACAGAGCATTGTTTCACATTTTAGTCCAGAGATAGACTGGGGTTAGTAACGTTGATTTACACAAAGCTGTTTAGGTAGTTGGATTCCCTTATCATAGTGACTTTAGTCATTTCACGAAATGTTTGTATTTGGCCATTTACTGTAATCACATTTTTATATCTGTACAATGACACTTTCTGCAGTTGTGGGGGCAGTGTGTGACACTGCCCATCTTGCATCACTGAAACTACTTAAGTGATACTATCATTTAATAATATTAATATTACTTGAAATAGATTAAGGTAATGATTAAAGGGTCTGTATGATGTGCAGTTTTGTGCCTTTATGTACTTGCTTTGTTCTTTGTTGAATGTGTGACATTCTGTATTGTGATTTCTTCTATAATTGAGAGTAAAGCTGTGTATTAAACTAGACTGTCACCCCTCTGATACCTTTACACTACTGAGAACAGCATGGTTTGGGCCGTGTAAACCAATTTCCAGGATACTAATGACATGCCATGGTTTTTTTAAACAACATTTTCATTGTCACCCTACATTAAGTAATACTCCTGTAGTAGATAAGCAGATGCTAAATCATTCCAAAAGAAAGGGCCATTGCTTGCTTTACTTTGAATTAAATGTTGTGCTTGTGCGCTGTATTAATATTGTTTGTGATGGATTGGACAGTGTGACTTTTGCCTTTTAAGAGGAAAAATAAAAGATAGGACAAAGTGTTTAAAGCTCTTAAAATGTACATACCTTGGTTCTTCTATCTCAAATTATTTAAAATGCATAATTCACATTTTTGTAATAATTCTATGCAATTTTGTGGCATGATGTTACTTCCACTTGTAATTTTATGTGCTTTCATCACAAATCCAAAGGAGACAATAAAAATTTCTTAACACAGACAAGCTGTTATTTCTTAGTCTCAGAGCCAACCTTCCTGTAAGGAGGCAAAAGGCTGGGAGCACACTTAATACCAGTTTTGAAGATCTAATGCCGACCCTGACCAAGCCCCTCTGTACCTTGGGAGGAAACTGGAAGGTTGCAATGCTCTATCAGAGGGTGCATGTATCATTATTCTGTTGTTCCACCGTCCTC
>PVJH01048770.1:0-10364 GCA_004026705.1 Nesogale talazaci
GCTGTGGTCTCATCTCAGGTAAATGGTCTAATGTTTATCTTCAGGCTTTCAAGACACTTGATATATCCTTTGATGGCTGGGCACCTTCAGCTTTCTTCACCACATTTGTTTGTGCACCCATTTTACTTCAGTGATCGTGTTGGGCCATTGAGCCTCGAGGAATGCCTGGCTTCACTTCTAAGGCTGATTTGTTTCTTGTTTTGGCAGTCCATGGGACTTTAAATGTTCTTCTCCAGCATCACAATTTAAATGCATCAATTCTGCTTCTGTCTGCTTTATTCAATGTCTAACTTTCACATGCATATGAGGCCATTGAAAATACTATGGCTAGATGACAAGCTGATACCAGGGGCCTAAGTGGAAGGAGGATGTTTCGAGAATGATGATGACAACAGATGTACAGATGTGGTCTGCATACAATTGATGTATGTATTGATCGTGATAACAGTTGTATGAGCCCCCAATAAAATGATTTTCTTAAAAAGAGAAAGTAATATGACGAGTCAGGTACACCTTAACCCTCAAAGTGATATCTTTGTTCAATATTTTAAAGAGATTTCATGCAGCAGCTTTGTCCAGTGCAATATCTCTTAACTGCTGCTTCCACAATGATTGATTGTGGACCCAAAGGCACTGTGTAGGGTTTCGGAGATTGTAAATCTTTTTTGTTGTTGTTGTTTTGTTTTTTTGGGGGGGGCATCACTGCCCTCAGGTGGTGGGGGTAGGAGGCCCAGCCTTTGCTCCTGTGAGCGGGAATTGAACCTCCATCCCAGTGGGCCGCAGTCCCGCGCACAACCACTATGCCACCGGGGCTCAGCCGGATTTGTTTGTTTTGTAGTGCAAAAAGAAGCCTTGGTGTAGTGAGCTAGGAGTTGTGACTGTAACGGAAAGGCCAACAGTTCAAACCCAAGAGATGTCCCCTAGTCTTGGAGACCCGGCGGAACAGTTCTGCTGTGTCCTATCAGGCCACTCACTCTGAGTCTGAGCTCATGGGTTTGAGACTTTTTAGGGGTTCAGTGCAAGAAAGTCTTGGTGATACAATGGTTAAGCACTGACGGCTAACTGCAAGTAGGCAAGGGCACTCAGTACGTCAATAGCGACCTACTTGTTAATCCCAAATGTCGTGTGGCTAGATTGCATGGCATTAAAAAAAATAAAGAGTGAGGGTGAGGGTTGGTGTTAAACTTAAGGTTAGGTTAGTTTTAGGGTTATTGTTCGGGTTAGACAGGAGGTCACCAGTGATTGATGGACTGCGCACCCCTGCTCTTGGCTATAGGTCACTAGAAATTGGAATACCAGCAAATTTGCATAGTGTTTAAGGGCAAGTGTTTAGGGAGTTGGAGTTGTCTATAAATGGGTGTTTGTAACCTGTAGTTTTTCTGACTGGCCTGGATACGTTTTACCAAGGATCCCTGGTGGCACAACAGGTTAAGCATTGTGCTACAAACCTGCAATTCAAACCCTCCTGCCACTTCGGAGAAAGATGCGGCTGTTTTCAGTCTTCTAGCCTACAGGGCCACTCATTGACCTGAGGGCAAGTTGGGATTTAAGGCATGGTATCAGAGAGCATAAAAATGGCTTTAAAAATCTCATAGCGGCCAGTTGTTCTAGGATGTGTTGATCCATCTCTCCTGTTCGTTCAGTTGGTCACAATCAAAGAACTCAAGCTTTGGCATGGATTTTCATGGGTTAAAAATAAGCTTCCCGGGCTGAGCCCCGGTGGCGTAGTGGTTGTGCACGGGACTGCGGCCCACTGGGATGGAGGTTCAATTCCAGCTCCCAGGAGCAAAGGCTGGGCCTCCTACTCCCACCACCTGAGGACAGTGATGCCTAAAAAAATAAATAAATAAAAATAAAAATAAATTTAAAAAAATAAGCTTCCCACAGGCGGGCGGCCCCGGAGAGCGAGTGCCTGCCAGGGCGCCCCTTCCCCATCATGAATAGAGGCTTTTCCCGCAAGAGCCAGTCGTTCTTGCCGAGGATCCGTAAGATGTCGACCTCGGGCCCCAAGAACAGGCCGGTGCTGCAGTTTCCCTTCCTGCAGGACGAGGAGACGGTGACCACCCTGCAGGAGTGCAAGACGCTCTTCATCCTGCGCGGTCTGCCGGGCAGCGGCAAGTCCACGCTGGCCCGCGCCATCGTCGACAAGTACCACGATGGCACCAAGATGCTGTCCGTAGACAGCTACAAGATCACCCCCGGCGCCCGCAGCGACTTCTCTGAGCAGTAGCACGAGCAGCTGGCTACCTACTGCCGCCGGGTCATCCGGACATGCGAGTGCTCGTACTGGATGACATGCACCACGAGCGGGAGCGGCCGGAGCAGCTCTTCCAGGTAGCCGACCAGTACCAGTACCAGGTGGTGCTGGTGAAGCCCAAGACGGCGTGGCGGCTAGACTGTGCCCAGCAGCTCAAGGAGAAGACCCAATGGCAGTTGTCCGCCAATGAGCTGAAGAAGCTGAAGCCGGGGCTGGAGAAGGACTTCCTGCCGCTGTACTTCGGCTGATTCCTGACCAAGAAGAGCTCCGAGCGCCTGCACAGGGCCGCCAGGCCTTCCTGCAGGAGCTGGGGAACCACAAGGCCTTCAAGAAGGAGCTTCGGCACTTTGGCCCCGGGGACGAGTCCAGGGAGAAGAGGGGCTTGGTCACCTATTTTGTGGAAGAGGCCTCGGGCATGCTGCACTGCACCACCAAGTCCTGTGACAACGGAAAGGCGGCCAGGGCGGAGGAGCACGCCCAGCAGGACGTGGTGAAGAAATCCTACTGCAAGGCCTTTACGCTGAGCATCTCTGCCCTCTTCGTAACCCCCAAGACGGCCGGGGCCCGGGTGGCGCTGACTGAGCAGGAGCTGCTGCTGTGGCCCAGTGAGGTGGACAAGCTGTCGCCCTCGGACAGCCTGCCTCGGGGGAGCCGAGCACACATCGCCCGGGCTGTGCCATCGAAGTGGAGCCCGTGCAGACGGGCATCGACCTGCTGGAGATCGTGCGGCAGGAGAAGGCGGGCAGCCACGGCGAGGAGATGGGCGAGTTCCGCCAGGGCAAGCTCTACTCCTTGGGCAGTGGGCGATGGCTGCTGAGCCTGGCCAAGACGCTGGAACTCCGCGCCGTGTTCACCGGCTACTACGGGAAGGGCAAGCCTGTGCCCGTGCACGGTGGCCAGAGCTGAGACGGCCTGCAATCCTGCCACATCGTCTGAGAGCCACCCCCCACCCCTCAAGCTCACGGGAGCCAACCCCACGCCCCATCTCAGTTCTGGTTTTGCACCTGGTTAACCTTACTGTAACTCTTTAAAAACCTGTGAAATAACTGGCTTTCTCAGCACCACTCCCTTCCCTCTAACAATGTGAACTCCGACTGGCCCTGCAGGTGCACGGTCCATCCAGACAGCGGGGCTGGGGGGTTGTCTTTGACCCCGTTCTGAATCAGCAATGGCCCCAGGGTGGTGGGGGCCGTCCCCAGGGTAGAAAAGAGGGCTTCCCACCCACTTTGGGGCCTAGGTCCCTGCCTCCTGCTGCTTCCCACCAGGACTGGGTAAGGAGTAGGTTAAATGGGGGAAGGCAGAGGAGAAACCAGAAGAGCCCCCTGCCTGGCTGTCCACTGACCTCACCCCCCTTTCCTCCCAGCAGGGGCCTTGCCCGCCTGCCCACCCTGCATCTATGGTGCCTTGGGAGGCCTTCCGCGCCTCCTCTAAGGGACTTGGTGGGTCCAGAGTCAAGCGGGTGGGCTCCTGACTGACCAAGGCCCTGAGCCTGACCCCTCTGGGACCAGGGCCTTTGGACTCCGCCAAGAGCGTCGTGCTCCCTGGGTGCCCCCACTGCCCTCTGCCCTTTAACAGGGCCTTGCTAATCAGGTTGTTGCTCAAAAGCACTGGAGACTGTCCAACTTCAGCAGCTGTAGGACTGATTCTGAAATAAATCATGTTAACCCCTAAAAAATAATAATAATAATAAGCATCCACAAAACAATCATACTGATTCGAAGGAGTGGGATTGGAATGGGAACTAAAAGCCCGTCTGTGGACAATTGGGCTTCCCCTCACAGAAGGGTCACAGGAAGAGATGAGTCAGTCAAAGTGCATCGGGCAGCAAGGAAACACAACATTTCTCTAGTTCTTTAATGCTTCCTTCATGCCATTATCACGACCCCAGTTCTACCTTATAAATCCATCTAGACCGGAGCACGGACACTGGTACAGATAAGAACTCTGGACACACAGGACCCAGGACAAATTACCATCCCCCCCACCCCAAAGAGTAATGGGAGTAATGATACCATGAGGGTAGGAAGAAAGGTGGGGGGAGAAAGGAGAAAAGGAGGAAATGTCACAAGGATGGACAGATATCCCCTCCCCTGCAAGTGGGATAAACAACAGAAACATCGGTGAAAGGAGGCAGCGGATGGTGTGAGATATAAAAACAACATAAATTTATTAAGGGTTATGAGGGGAGAGAAGGAGAAGGAAAGGGGAAAAGTGGTGCTAACCAAGAGTCCAAGTAGAAAGAAAATGTTTTAAAAATGATGATGGCGGGTTGAGCCCCAGTGGCGTAGTGGTTGTGCGCAGGACTGGGGCCCACTGGGTTGGAGGTTCAAATCCAGCAGCGCGCTCCAGGACCAAGGCTAGGCCCCCTACTCCCGCCACCAGAGGGCAGTGATGCCCCAGCAAAAAAAATAATCTTATGGTTGGGGGGGTTACCACAACACGAGGAACTGTATTAAAGGGTGGTGGCATTAGGAAAGTTGAGAACCGCTGACATAGATAGACCTGGAGACCCTTATGCTGAGAGAAACTAGTCAATCACAAAAGGACAAACATTAGTTGCGACCACTAAGGATAAAAACCAAGAAAGTGGGTTGAGCCCTGGTGGCATAAATGGTTGAGTACAGGACTGCGGCCCGCGGGCTTGGTGGTTCAAATTCTGCTGTGGCTCTCAGGCACAGTGCTGGGTAGTGATGCGCGTCCCCCCCCCCCCAAAAAAAAAAAAAAGAAAGAAAAAACTTTGGCTAGCAAAAGGAAAGACTATGCAGGTTACCAAGGCAGGGAGGGAAGATGAAGCAACAGAGAAGATTAAAGACAACAAAAAGGGGAAGGTCATGGTGGGGGGAGGTGTACAATGAGTCGGGGAGGATTTATGAGTGGTTGGAACTATTGGATGTGGAGTTGAAATGTAACCACTACCATTCTCACTCAAGCCATAAGGAAAAAAAACATCTGTCAGGGTTGGCAGGTGAGTATGCACTCCACAGCAAATGTTCTTGTAGTTAATCAGTTTGAAGTCCAATTTTTTGGATTTAATATAAATAAGGAAAACCAACTCAAGAAAATGTAATAAATCTGAAGAGGTCAATTACCATAAAAAATTGAGAAAAAATAAAAGAAATTGAGAAAATATCTCCTACCCCCCAAATGCACTACATCAGATGGTCCCAGAGTATATGAATACTGAGGGAAATTTCAGCTTGGTCTCAGAGGAGATCATAACCCTGTTATCAAAACTGACAATTAGAACACTAACAGGAGATGTAAAAGCCATATTTTATAATTATGAATGTAAAAATCCCAGATGAAAGCTATTCCAATCCACCAAATTTCATACTCCTGACCTGCAGAACTGTGTGAGCAGCTCTATATTATCCTACTTAAATAGCATACTCATCTTCCCTCTCCCCCACATAATTACCAAGACTAGTCCCATCATCCTTTATCATACTTTTTACCTCAAGAACAACCAACAACCTTCATACTACTCTCGACTTCCATAGTCTGGTTCAATATCCCACTGTTCACCATCCCACTTTCCTAACACGTCCTAACGTGTTTCCTAGTCTGCACCCTTGAGATCTCAGCCATCTTCTCTTTGCACTAAACCTCTTCCCTGCATGTCTCATCAACTTCCTGTGCCAAGAGAAGGCAGGTTTATCACCAGACCAAATTACCCTTCCTCGCTTCTGTTGTTTTTTGTGGCCCTCCTCTTAGGGCTTGCTTCTCAAGTTACTTCTAAATGGTTTCCCTTTCTTCTTGAAAACTTTAAAGTGAGGCCAACTGCCCACACTCCATGATGGTGTCTATCACCTACTGATCCTTGGCAATTTCTCTCTGGTTTTTCCTAGCCGACCATCTTCCCTTCCTCCACTGTCCTTTTCACTGAACAACAATTTCTCTCTCAAAATAGGGCCCACACGCTGAGCCCCGGTGGCGTAGTGGTTGTGCGCGGGACTACGGCCCACTGGGATGGAGGTTCAATTCCCGCTCACAGGAACAAAGGCTGGGCCTCCTACTCACCAGGGCAGTGATGCCTAAAATAAAAAAAAATATATATATATATATATATATATATATATATATATATATGGCCTACATGTTCCATCCAGCACTCTGCTTCTCATTTTCTCGCCCTCCTCTTCCTCTCCGTGGTGAAATGGCCATGCTGCCATCAAAGGCGATCCCTTCACTGATGCAGGAGGTCCGACTGTCTCTCTCCGGAAGAGCTTGGGTTCAACACTTACCCCTTCTTGCCCCTGCCTCACCAGTTTGCCCTTTTCTATAAAAAAAGTTCTGACTTAGAAGGAAACCCGGCGCCGACGCGGCCCTCTTTTTTTCCAGGCGGCCAGAGAGATGGCAGACCCTCAGACAGAGAGTGCCTACCCAAAACAGCCGACCATCTTCCAGAACAAGAAGAGGGTCCACTTGGGGAAACCGGCCAGAAGCTACAAGAACATGGGCCTGGACTTCAAGACGCCCAAATAGGCCGCCAAGCGCACCTACAATGACAAGAAATGCCCCTTCACCGGCACCGTCTCCATCCGAGGCGGATCCTGTTGGCGTGGTGACCCAGGTGAAGCTGCAGAGGACCTTCGTCACCCGCCTGGACGACCGGCAAGGACAACCGCTTTCAGAAGCGCCACAAGAACATGTCGGTGCACCTGCTTCAGGGACGTCCAGATCGGCGACCTTGGGCGAGTGCCGGCCCCTGAGCAAGACGAGGCGCTTCAGCGTGCTCCAGGTGACCAAGGCTGCGGGCATCAAGAAGCATTTCCAGAAGTTCTGAGCCTGCCAGCGAAATAAAGCTATTTTTGTGCCACTTCCCCACCCCACCCCCCCAAAAAAAGTCTGACTTCTACCTGAAAATTCGGACCATATAAAGAGCAAAGCCTCAAAATTGAAGGAAAACTCCATTAACAATCTTGCAGATGATACAACCTTGCTTGCCAAAAATGAAGGCAACTTGAAACACTAACTAATGAAGGTAAAAAAACAAAAACAAAAACACAGCTTTCCTTGTTGATTTCACGTGAACATATGAAAATAAAAATCCTCACAACTGAATCCATCAACAACATGATAATGGAGGGGGAAGTGGAAGTTGTCCAAGATGTCATTCTGCTCATATCAATAATCAGCTCCCATGGGAGCAGCAGTCAAATCAAACAACACACTGCATTAGACAAATCTTCCGTAAAAGACCTCAACATTTTCGAAAGCATTGATGTCACTTTGAAGACCTAAGCCATGGTCTTGTTAATCACCTCAATGGATACAGTGAAAGCTGGATAATGAAAGAAGGAGAAGGAAGAGGGATAGGAGGGATGCATTTGGATTGTAGTATTGGCAAAGAGTATTGAATATGTAACATACATAAACTGACAAGAAAAATCAGTCTTAGAAGAAATATACCCAGAATAGTCCTTAGAAATGAGGGTGGTTAAAAAGGAAAGAAAAGAAATGAGGGTGGTGACTCACTTAGTTCTAGTATTTTTTAAAATTAAAATTTGTTTCTCGGGCTGAGCCCCGGTGGCATAGTGGCTGTGCGAGGGACTGCGGCCCCTGGGATGGAGGCTCAATTCCAGCAGTGGGGCTGGGCCTCCTCCTCCCACCACCTGAGGGCAGTGATGCCAAAAAAAAAAAATTTGTTTCTCAAAGCCGGTGGTGCCTGGCTATCAAAAGATATAGTGTCTGAGGTCTTAAAGGCTTAAAGATAAACAAGTGACCATCTAACTGAGAAGCAACAAAACCCACATGGAAGAAGCACACCAGTCTGTGTGATCATGAGGTGTCAATGGGATCGGTTATCAAGCATCAAAGAACAAAAATTTGTATCATTATGCAGCGTGGGGACCCAAAACCCATCTGTAGGCAACTGACACCTCCTAACAGAAGGGTTTAGTGGAGTAGATCAGTCAGTCAGGGTGCAGTGTAGCAATGATGAAACAAACAACTTTCCTGTAGTTTTTAAATGCTTCCCCCACACACACACAAACACACACACTATCATGATTCCAATTCTACCTTACAAATTCGGCTAGACCAGAAGATGTACACTGATACCGATAGGAACTGGAAACACAGGGAATCCAGGGCAGATGAACCCCTGAGGACCAGTGGTAAGAGTGGCCAGACCAGGAAGATGGAAGGAAGGTGCGATAGAAAAGGGGAACTGATTAAAAGGATCTACAGATAACCTCCTCCCTGGGGGACGGACAACAGAAAAGTGAGTGGAGGGAGTTGTTGGATAGTGTAATACATGATAAAATGATTTATAAATTATCAAGGGTTCCTGGGGGGTGGAAGCTGATACCAAGGACTTAAATAGAAAGCAAATGTTTTGAGAATGATGATGGCGACAAATGTACATATGTGCTTGACACAATGGATAGATGGGTGGATTAGAGTGATAAGAGTAGTATGAGGGGCTGAGCCCCGGTGGTATAAGTGGTTGAGTGCAGGACTGCGGCCCGCGGGCTTGGTAGTTCAAATCCAGCGGCGTCAGGAATGGCACTGGGTAGCGTCCACGACCACCAGAGGCAGTGATGCCCAAAAAACAAAAACAAAAAACTGTTTCTCCATTTAAGCTTATCTGGAATTTTTTTGGTATGAAGTAAAGTTCTAAGCGTAATCTCTTATAAGTATGTTTGTTTCCCAATATCTTTATCAAATGATATATTTTTTACCTTTTAGTTAGTGACACCCCCTTCATTAGATAGTAAGTTATTCATACCACTGGATTTCAGTGTGAACTATTTTTATGCATGGATTTGTGATTTTTGAGTAATGTTTTGCTTTAAATTATTGAGTTTAAAATATTCAAATGGAGGAATTAATTAGAAGTAAAATAATAATTTGCTATTGTTTCTTCCTAAAGCTAGAACATATCAGTAATATCAACTAAATATTTTTGCTATTGTTCCTATTACAGTCATCTTGGGTATTTAGCACTATGAGATAATTAATGTGTCTGCAGAGGTTAACTTTGTGACCTTGCCTTTACTCTGACCTTGTTGTTTTGGCAACTTGAGAGCTAACAAAACAATCAGTTTAATCTGCCTCGCACTGCCATGTTCCCTTTGCATGTATATAAATTGGTGGGGGACATAAAATCAGAATCACTGCTATGAGTCCCAAAGGTGTCAAACCTGTATGTGGTTTTTTGGGGTTTTTTTTTGGCATCACTGCTCTCCGGTGGTGGGAGTAGCAAACCTGTATGTGTTTTAATTAGCCATGAAAATCCAATCTGTCATGTGTTGTGCAGATAACGGAGGCATTAATATGGAAAGAATATTCATATCTTTTCTCTTTACATAGCTTTTGTTAGACACAGCTTAGTCTTTTCCTTTTTTTCCTTAGACTCTCTTGAATTTATTACATCTTTCATGAAAAAATTGCTCACTGTCATTTGCTGCAGTTATATCATCAACTTGCCTAAATGATTCTGAAAATCAATTTTCCTTATAACATAATTATGTGTGGCTTAGTGTTACTCAACACTTAGTTTGATCCTTGGTCTTTTTGGGGGGCATCACTGCCCTCTGGTGGTCGTAGGAGCTACCCAGCGCTGCTCCTGAGAGCCACCACCGGATTTGAACCACCAAACCCACAGGCTGCAGTCCCGCACTCCACCACTTATGCCACTGGGGCTAAGTCCTGATCCTTGCTTTTGGCGAAGGTTTCAAGCCTCAAACAATGTGCTCTTCAGAATCTGAAGCAAAAACGTAGAAAGAAACTAGACAAATGTAAACATTGCATTTTTTTTAGGAGCAAAACATTGCTATGGTTTCTGAGCAGTGTGGCAGCAGAGTATCTTGAATACTGCTGTTTCTTCTGGGCTCAGCTGTAAGGTGCCAAAATCTTTGTCCAGTTTTCTTCCTCCATCCTGTTGGACTTGGGTGAACTATGATGCAGTTCCCAAAGTGATTTTCAAAGGCTAACAATCACATTTTAAGAGAAGTTTTTATTTTAAATGAATACAAAAATTTAAAAAAATGAATAATGAGCAAGCAGTAAAAACACTTATAATAACTTATCACTGTCTTTTGATTTAATTTTATTTTTAAAATCATTTTATGGCTGAGCCCCGGTGGCGTAGTGGTTGTGC
>PVJH01048771.1:0-10622 GCA_004026705.1 Nesogale talazaci
GAGAAGCTAAAACTGAATGGGAGGGTTCACTTCAGCACACAGGAAGTGAGGGCAGTTTACCGGAAGAAGCTGGCATAGGTTTACAGCTAAGCCCACTGCCTGGAGAAGGGCTGACCTGAGCAGATGTCCTGGGCTGTGGGGCTCTCTGATCCAAATCTTCACACAGCCTTCACACAGTTCCCTCTCCGCACCCCCATCCCTGCCCTGGCTTCTCTCCAGTCCTCAGATAAGGCAGACACATTCCCAGCTTGCAGATCTGTAACCTCACTGTCCCTTCTGACGGGCCCCTCCCTCATCTCCTGCCGGTTTCTTCTCTGATGTGGCCTCCTCAGAGAGGCCTTCTCCCCCTTCTTTCTAAAAGACCTTCTAACCTCTGACCCCCAACTTTGTTTTCTACAAGCGCTTCTGGTAAGCCAGGGAGTGCGTGGCAGAGCCTGGCAGGGAGCTTTGCCTGCTCACGGCCTCCTTTTACACCTCATTCTCTGTCCAGTGGACGGGCACACAGGGCGAGGGGCCACACGCTGCTATCACAGTTTCCCTTTCTGGTTCTTTCCCAGACTGGCACAGCCTCCGGGTCGGCGGGCTGATCTGCGCCGCGGTCCTGTGCGCCATGGGCATCATCATCCTGCTGAGTGAGTGCAGGCCCAGAGGGCGCCAGAGGGGGCGCGCCTGAGTGTCCCCTCCCACTGACCTTCTCCTCTCCCCTCCAGGTGGCAAATGCAAGTGCAAATTTGGCAAGAAGCCCAGGTAAAGTGACCTCCCCGAGGGCCCACCTCCGCTGGACAGGCCCCCACCCATCAGGCTGGAAGAGGGATCTCTTGCAGAAAGAGACCCCCCCCCTCTAGCCCTGCCCTGGGGACTTCTTGCCCTGAGGCCTTGCCACCATTCTGATTCATGATTAATCGTAAACATCTCCAGATGGGTTTAAATCCGGAACCTTATCCCCTGGGATTAAACTCAACCGGGACAAATAGCCAGGGGCTGGGGTGGGTGGGCATGTCTGGGCAAGCTGTAGCTCCTGCAGCCCAGAGGGCACGGGCACACTGGGGTGGGTAGAGATTTCACTATTTTCATTTCCCTAGCCACCGTTCCGGGGAAGCCCCACCTCTCATCACCCCAGGTAAGAAGGGGCCAGACAAGGGTGGAGCAGCAGGGAGTGTGAGGGAGCTTGCAGGGAAAGAACACATGCCCCAGAAGGAAAGAGTACCTCCTTCCCTGCCCCCCAAACCCCTCCCCCCACCCCCCCCACACGCCCACCCCACACACGCTGATGCTAGTATCTTTCCCAGGATCTGCCCACAACTGCTGAGGACAGAGCAGCCCAGAGCAGGGGGGAGAGCGAGGTACCCAGTGGCCTCCACCCTCCCCTGGATGACTGGAGAGGTGGCCGTCCTGCTTCTCCTGGGGCAGCCCTGGCAGGCCTTCTCCCCCTTCCCTGCAGGGGGATTTCCTTATTTGCTGTGATCTGAGATGATCTTGCCTCCTCCTCAAACCGCTTTGAGACCCTGTTGGTGTGCACTGGGGGAGTGGGGGAAGTGGGACAGACACTGAGGGCTGCCACGGAAGCCACTCCCTGAATCTCTTCATCGGGATCAACCAAAGGCCTATTCCCCTGTGGCCTGGTGGGGGGCACAGGGTCTGCCCCGTGTGTCTGTGGTCGTGGGAGTCCTCTCTGCAATTAAAGTGTTTCAAGCCACCTGTGAGAGTGAGTGCGGAATCGGTTCTTGCGGCCGAGAGCCCTGAAGACCATTCCGACTTCTGGGCGCCCTGCACAACAGAACGCGTGGCACCTGGTCCAGCACCACGCTCCCAAGGACAGTTTTGTGGACTTGAGAAGGATGTCACAGCATAGAATGCTGGAAAGTCGCCCTGGGCGCTGACCACCCCTGGAAAACTAGACTGTGGGGTCACCTTGCCAGGATGCAAACACCCACAAAAACTTGATGGTACATCAGAAGAATGCTACATTCTGCTGCCCGCTCCTGTACCCCTCCCCCCAGGCCCTACTTCTTATAGGAGATCTTTCCAAATATCCAAATGTTCCTGTGACTTCCAATCCCTCTCACCTGACCACAAATAACACGGAATGGCCTCAAAGTGTAAGAACCTCAAAGGAGCCTCTGAATCCCGTGAGGCCCCTAACACCTGCCCACTCACTTCCATCCATGTGAATCCATTGGGACCCTACAGGACAGGGTAGGACTGTACTGTGGGCTTCCCAGACAGTAACTCTCTCCAGGAGTGGAAAGCCAGTTCTGTCTCCCACCACTGGGTTGTCATCCTGGCATTTCACCTCCTGCGCCCACCAGGGTTCCTCTAACCCCCAATAAGACACCCAAAATGCCTCCAAGGGGCACCCTTAGCATTCCTAAAGCCCTTCAAAATACCACAAATTCTCTCCTACGATGACTCCTGCCCCCAAACGAACCAACCCGCCACCTGCTTCCACATAATGAAGGCCCTTCCATCTCCTGTACGAGGCGCACCAGCCAGCAGCGGGAGGGGGCTGCACACGGCGCCGCTAACCTCCGGGCCAGCCGTTCAAACCCACCGGCTACTCCACTGAAGCCCAGGCTGTCCCCCGGCGCTGTGAGAAGTCAGAACCGACTCGCTGGCGGGGAGTTGGGTTTGGGTGTATCCCCCATTCCACAAGCAATTCCACGCATCAGCCTCTCCGCGGAGAGGAGGGGTGGCGGTCCGCTCTCCTCTCCTCGGTGGGATCACGCACGCAACCCTTCAACCTTCTGTGGTGTCCCACTAGCATAACCCAATACCCCCTCTAGAGACCCCGCGACAGCTCACTACCAAATGAAGACCGTGGGGTGCCACTGTGGGCACGCCCCCCCTCCCTAGATCCCCCTCCCCCCAGTACAAGACACCCTCTCCCAGTGATTCCACTGTCACAGGGGAGGCGGTCGCATGCTGTGTTTATTGAGCTCATGCACTGTTCTTGTTTCTGTCTCCCCGTTGGAAAAGTAACCCTGCCTCCTCGCCACACCTCGCGCTGCCCCACTTTTTGCGTTTGCGCAAGCGCAAGAGCGACGGAGCGCAGGGGCACGCGCACGAGCTGCAGAGGAAGTTAGCAAGCCGGCTGGGCAAACTACCGAGCAACTGCTGACGTCAGGGGCAAGGGCGCTAAAAGCGATTGGCCAGATTGAGGGAAAGGGGAGGAGATTGAGGGAAAGGGGAGGTGATTTTTTAGGAGCTGATGGAGGCTGGTCAGAGGAACTTCCAGACCTCGCGAAGTTTGGCACCCCCCACCCCCACCCCCACTGTGACTTTGGCCTCCCACTTCGTCCAGGGTCCTGGCATGAAGCCCTGAATCGTCTTTGGTGAGGGCAGCCCCGGCACAGACGGAAAAGGGGGCTTTGCAGTCGCTGGCCTTCCCCGGTCTGGAGGGCGCCCAGCTCCTCCAAGGCGTGGACCAAAGCTTCGGCTTGAGGCTGGTGGTCGTGGCGTGAGGTCAGCATCTCACAGGACCAGTCGTCACCCCAAGTGGGGCCAGGAAGCCAACAGCAGGATGTCCGGAACACCAGGGCACCCCCCCTGCCCCACCCCACCGCACGGCCCCAGCGTGGCCAGGACCCGTTTGGTATTAAGCGCTGAGGTCTAACTCGTGAACCTGGTAGATCTGCGTTGGGCCCTTGAAGCAGGCGGCAAAGAGGAAGTGTTTGCCAGCCACTTTGACGTGGGCGAAGGCTCGAGGGGCCACCAAGGCTGGGGGCCCCAGCTCCTGCAGTGGCTCCAGAAGCTTCTTGTCGGGCTCCAAGATGAAGACGTGGCTGAAGGCATAGTCGCTGCCCAGAATCGCCAGCTGGTCCCTGGCTATGAACAGCGGCTGGAAGACGTGGGACCCGCGGGAGGGCAGCTGCTGCAGCAGGCGGAACATGGACCCGTCCCAGCGCATGACCTGTGGGGCAGTTGCTAGTCAGCATGTGGTGATCCTGGATCAGGCTGCTGGGCCCCTTCCGTGCACCCGGAGACTTAAAACAACCCGGGGGCGTGTGTGGCCCCAAAGCCTCGAAACTCTTCAGGAATAAGCTACTTAGGGCTGAGCCCCCGGGTGGCGCAGTGGTTGTGTGCGGGACAGAGGCCCACAGGTTGGTGGTTCGAATCCAGCAGCAGCTCTCCAGGAGCAGGGCTGGGCTTCCTAATCTCACCAGGGCAGTGACGCCATACACAAAAATAAATAAATAAGCTACTTAGATGAGGAATCTTGGCATTCTCCCTGACCCTTACCTCCCCCTCAAGCAGCAAAGCCTGTCCTTTTTACCCACAAAAGTTAGACGAGGAGGGTTTTCCTAAAGTCTGGGGGGAAATGGGATGGAAAGTGAATGGAACATCCCCACAAACTCTGGAAAGCCCTCCTCCTATACTGGAGGGGCCTTCTGGCCCAGCCCCGATGAACTCCCACCTAGTTTCCCTGCGCCCAGTTCTGGCCCTACACTCCGCCCCCTCCCCGCCACCCCCCTGGACACACCAGGCCAGGCCTGTGCAGGAGGGACAGGATCAGTCAGGAGGGGCTAGAGGCAGCCTGAGTCTCTGCGGTGGGGTGGGGGCTGTGGTACAGTGTGAAGTCCTAGAGCGTGACAGTCCGCATCGGAGGGTATGAACAGAATCTTGAGGGCAGTGCTAGTGTTGAGGGCCGTGGAGAGGCTTAGGGTAAGCTGTGAAGGGGGTCATCTTCTCGGGGTTAGCACTGGTGGGATCAGAGCTCAAAGGTCAGCCAGCGAGCCTCTGCAGAATCCAGCGGGATAGGAGGTTATCCATTGGGCTGCTAATCCCAGGGTCAAAAGGAAACTAACTCGCTGCCATGGGGTGGATTCCGACTCAGGGTGGACCACCCAGGAGGGCGGGGCAGAACTGGCCTGAGAGGCTTTCGACATGAACTCTTCACAGGAGTGGAGTTTATCCACAGCTGACCAGCCGTAAGCCAGCGGTGCTCAACCTGTGGGTCGTGGTCCTTTTGGGGGTTGAATGACCCTTCCACCGGGGTCACCCCATTCCTAACAGTAGCAGATTTAGTTATGAAGTAGTCACGAAGATAATGTGATGGTTGGGGGGTCCCCACATCACGAGGAACTGTGTGAAAGGGCGGTGGCCTGAGGAAGGTTGAGAGCCGCTGCACTGTGGCCACATTATATGCCACCGGGACTCAACAGTTCCCAAATCCCAGCTGCTCGCCAGGAGAGCCCAGGGGCCTGCTAGCGTCCAGGGACAGCCACCGGACCCCACCCAGGCAGCGACTCACCGACCTGGAGCGTCGCTGAGTCGGAATCAACTCGCTGGCAGAGAGCATGAGGGGAGGGAAAGCGCGGTGCCCGCGGGGCGTCTGTGCTGTGGGGGTCCGCCCGCCGGGTGCCCCCCTGGCCTCACCATGGAGTCCCCGATGAAGCGCGTCAGGCACAAGAACACCTCCCCGCCCGCCTGGAAGTGACGCGTGGCGTAGACGTCCTCGGCCTCCGGGATGTCGGTGCGTCTCTGGAAGCGGCCGCCCGTCCAGTGGAAGAGCACGGGCCGCTGCGAGACCGAGGCCAGCAGCAGGTGGGGCCGGCCGTCCAGCTCCAAGGCCTCGGCGTCCGTGTCCCGGTGCCAGGCGTGCAGGCTCTGGCGCGGGTAGAAGCCAGGACCCTCCCGGCACAGCACCGTGGTGCTGCCCGCCTTGGAGGCGTCGGCCACCACGAAGCAGGCCTGCCCGTCCAGCCACAGAAGCTCGGCGTCATTGGGTCGCAGCAGCTGCCGCGGGGCCAGCGCCTGCGTCAGGGCCAGCGGCAGGCCGGGGCTGGGCTGGGCCCACAGCTGGGAGCCCCCCCACAGGCGGGCAGCCAGCACGAAGAGGCGGGAGCCCAGCACCAGCGGCTTGCAGGACACCACCGAGGACGCTGGGGGGCGCAGGGGAGGCAGGTCAGACTGGCCCAGCAGACCAGCTTTGAGGGGCATGGGGTGGCAGGAGGAGGACGGGTGGGGAGGAGGGGGCGCTCACCAGGCAGCTCCTCCTTGGATTGGAAGCGCTGTAGGCTATAATCCCATGCGAATACCAGGCAGCGCCCTGCAAAGGGCTGTGCCAGGATGACATGGGGTTCCCCTTGGTAGGAGAAGGGTTCCACAGCTAGCGCAGACTCCCCGACCGTCTGGAACCTGGACAGCTCTGTGGGTGCCGGAGAGAGTCAGGCAGGCCGGGGGAGCGGAGCAACCCACTCATCACGGAGCTAACAGGGCCCCGATGGGGCTGGCTCTCCCTCCAGGGGACAGTCCGTGCCAACAGATTCATTTTCCTAAGCGACCTGGCACCATCGCGTAGTTTTGATGGGCATGAAGGTCCCAGGGAGGTGCTCTGTGTTGGCAGGTCCTCCTCACGGATAAGGTGAAGTGACAGAGGCAGCTGGTTGTCGGGAAAATTCCCTTCTCCCCATCCTCAGAAACACAGGGCCTGGGGCTGGGGACAAGGCTGGCGGAGAGAGATGATGTCATTCCAGCCACTGGTTGGAAGCTGGGCAGCACTGTGCTGAGAGCGGGCTCCCCGTGGAGCAGGCTCAGGGGCTGATGGGATCAGCGCTCTCCTTGCTCTGGTCTTGACATCGATGTCTGGTGAACTGACAGGTCACAACCCAGTTTCAACCACAAAACCAGGTGAGGCCTGGAGGCTGCCCCTCGACCCGAACTCGCACCTCAGTCCCTCTGTCTCCTTTTATTCTTGGGGAGTTTGAGCATCGTGGTTACGACAGCCAGGAGCCCTGGGGGTGTAGTGGTTATGAGGACGTTGCTAACTCCAAGGCCAGTAGTTGGAACCACCAGCCACTCTGAGGAAGACCCAGAGGCCAAGAGTTAGAGCCTCAAAACCCACAAGGGCAGCCCCCCCCCCCCCCAGTCCGGCAGGGGCCTGAGAGTCGGCCTTGTCTCCGTGGCAGGGGCTGGGTTTGCCCCAGCAGTTTAGCTGACTGAGAACTGAGGCACAGGCTTGCTTGTGGCGGGACTCTGGCGTCACAGCACTTCACTGACACTCCAGGCCCTTTGCTGGGTGTGCAGCCATGAACCAAGGCACTCAAGGATGTCCACCCCAGAGGGGGCTCCTGTAAGGAGGCCCATTAAGTCATGTCCACTCTACTGCAAGCCCTCCCTGCCTTCCCACAGTCCCCTGGCTTTTGAGGCCCCGCCTGTCTCCATCTCCTGTCCTTCCCTCTGAAGCCATGTTCACAGGTGCCCAGTCAGCACATTTCCTGCCCCAGGGCCTTTGCATGTGCTGTCCTCTCTCTAGAGGGCCTCTCGCTCTGCTCTTCACTCAGCAAACCAAGACCGATGGTGCTGCCTCAGGGACGGCTCCTCAGATCTCCCACAGAAGGCAGGGGTCTCCCCAGTCTTGTTCCTCTCCTTTCTGTTCCTTGACATTTCTCACAACCGATGGCCTCTCCGTTTATTTGGGCAATGCTTTATTGAATGTCTTATCTCCCCTCACTCCCCTCACTTTCAGGACCCAGGGGGACCACAGTGTCCCCCTCCTGTTGATGATGGAGAGATGGAGAGGCATTAATTTGAAGATCACCAGTTTTACACTCGCCTCTTTCCCTGGGACCCACACGCTAGAGTAGGCACCATCAGAGCATCACCAGCACCCACTCAATCTAGTGCCCCCCCCCCCCGTTCAGATAAAGAAACAGAGTCAGGGAGTTGAGAGAGAGTCAAGGTCCCACAGCAAGGAAGGAAGAGGGAGTGAGTGACATGGAGTCATTCACTCTGAACTCTCTCCCCAGCCCTGCTGGGCAAACCCTCACCTATAGCTCGGCACTTGAAGGTCTTGGGGTCCAGGTGGCGGAGCTGCAGGTGGGACAGCGCAGCGGGGCCTGCACAGGCCCCAGTGCCCACGCTGGCGTTGACGGTGGGTATCCACTGAAGCAGCCAAAGGATACGGCAGTCACACTGGAACGGGTTCCCTCGCAGGTCCCTGGGGCAAGAGGCCGGGGTGGGGTGGGATGGGGGCTGCAGCTCAGGCAACCCGGCTTCCACTTCCTGGAAGTCATGTTTCCTGCCCTCTCCCCAGGTAAGGGTCAGGGTGGGGCTTCATGGGGATATGTAAGAACCAAGGCCAGTCTACCCACACGTGCTGACCCAAAGTGGCACAGGTGTCCCCTGCCCCAGCTGAGCTCCCCCAAGCCTCCCCTCACCCTCTTGGTCCCATGGATCCTCACACATGAGTCAGGGTCTCCAGACCTCGAAACAGGAATCTGGGGAGGGTCTCCAGATGGTTATTGGCCAGGCTTCTGTTAGAGGGAGAGGGGGAGACGCTCAGCCAATACCTGGCGCTCCCGTGGCACTGAGCCCCGGGGAGGACGACCTGTCAGGGAGAGCTGGGAGGTGAAGGATGAGGCCTTGGGGGCACGCACAGGTGGGTGAGCGAGCGGAGTCCTCTGAGGGCGTTCTTAGAGATGGAGCCGATCTCATTGTCCTCGATGAAGCTGTGGAGGGACAGGCACGGGAGCGTGGAGACCCTCGTTTCCCCTCCCAGACCTCACATTGCTTGGGGGACTCCCTGCATAGGAGTCACAGGCCAGTGGACAGTGAGGGATTATCTCCAAGCCTATTGTCAATGTTAGGTGCCATCAAGAATGACACTGCTGTGCACCATCTTCGCAAGGCTTCCTCTGCCCTGTGGTCCCTGCCAGCCTCACCGTGACCATCGCCATCATCATCACGGACACCAGCACCAACACCAGCAGTGGCACCAGGAATGCATTCCAACCACACCGGGGCTTGTCCAATACTGAAGCCTCCATCACGCTCATCAATCTGAGTAACGATGACCCTCGTCACCACCACCCGACCCCATCACCATGACCCCCACTCAATGCCACAGCAGTGTCAAATTCCACACTCGCGACATTGATATTACCAACATCAGCACCAGCCCCAAACTTAGTCATCTCTTCCGGCACTAAGAATTTTCACCAGTCCCCACCCCACAGTCTTGATCATCCATACCACCAACACGACCAACCACTAGTCATTTTTATCAGCACTGCGGCAGTTACCCAATCCCATGTCAACTCGAAGACATATAACAGTGTAGGGGTGGGGCTGAGCCCCGGTGGCATAGTGGTTGAGTGCGGGACTTCAGTCCAATGGGTTGGCGGTTCAAATCCAGCAGCAGCTCTTCAGGAGCAAGGCTGGGCCTCCCACTCCCACCAGAGGCCAGTGATGCACCCCCCCCAAAACAAAAGCAAACAAAAAAGTGTAGGGGTGGAGTCTAGCCTGTCAATGAGGTCACAGACTAATGGTGCCTCCTTGTGGGCGTGGCCTTCTCAGAAGGAGGCCCCTGGGAACCTCCCCACCTCCCTCTTTCTCTTCACCTTCCTGCTAGTGAGCCACTCTGGGACCTGTCAGGGCCCTGTGATGCGTCCAGTGCCATTGGATCCACAAGGCTTTGCACCCACTGGCCTGTGATCTTCCCGCACTGTGCGTCATGGCACGTAGCTGTGAGTCTGAAGACAGACTTATGGACTAGCATTGGGCGTATGGACCTGAGTCGGACTGGGTTGGGATGTTTTCTTGATTGTAATGAGCTCTCGCTTATACATATTTTAGGGTTTCTGAATTTGTTTCTCTAGTCAACCTGGCCTAACCAAACACCATCCACACACCCTCATCATCCACCATGTCGCCATTTTCCTGGCAGCAGCAGCAGCAGCAGCATTCTGATCTCTACTACTGCCACTGTGCTCACCTGCTTCAAAGTGGCATCGCCACTTCCCACTGCCATTCTTATCATCAATCCCATCACCTAACCATGCGGCTATTTATTGCTAAGTTCTGGTCTTTGACCTCTTCCACCCTCCTGGGGGCCGCTCAGAGGAGCCCCCGTGGCCAGTGGGCTGCTAACCTCAAGGTCAGCAGTTCAAAACCATCAGCCCCTCCGAGCGGAAGGATGGCACTTCCTACTCAGAGAGAGGAGGGCGGGTCTTGGAAGCCCGTGGGGGCGGTCCTACCCTTTCTTAAAGGCTTTCTATGAGTTGGCGTCATGACTCAGGGGCAGTGAGAGAGCGCTCCCTCCGCAGGGGCCAGACATGGTCTTTGGGGTTCCAAATCCTCTGGGGATCTTGAAGCATAGGTGGGGGTGGGGGTGGGTGGGTGCTCATATCAAGAATGGGTAGCCCTGGCCCCTCAGCTCCAGGAGGGTTCTCTCCATACTCCAAGACTGTAGGCCCTAACCTCCTCCCGGATTGCGCTCCCCCGCCCCGCCCCCTCACTCACAGGTACTGCAGGTGGGACAGGCCTGCGAATGCGTCGTCCTCAATCACGGAGAAGGTGCTGGATGCAAAGAGCCTGGCAAAGGCGGCAAAAGGGGTCCGTCCTGAGCTGCCGCCCACCCTGGCTTCGCGTGGGTCGGGCACACCCACGCGTGTGGACACAGGCACTTTGGGCACTCCTGCCCCCACCCCGCTCCTGCCCTGGTGCGCTCACCCAGATGCCCCCCCCCCCAGGTGTGCCTCACTCACAGCAGGTGCAGGGAGGGGACCTTCAGGAAACTGCCGGCCTTCAGCTGGGTGACACCGGTCCGGACCAGAGACCTGAGGGGCATGGCCAGAGATGGGTGGGCCAGCACCCCCTCCAATGCGTCAGCACTCTCCTGT
>PVJH01048772.1:0-10578 GCA_004026705.1 Nesogale talazaci
CAGTGAGATGAGATATTAATCCCACTGTCATTGAGTCCATTCCCACACATACCAATCCTAGATAGGGTTTCTGAGATGATATCTTTTCGTCCAAACAGACAGTTCATCTTTCTCTGCCTGGAGCAGCTGGTGGGATTGAACCCCCCACCTGCTGGTTCACAACCCCATGCATACCATACAAAGGTGTCCTGGTGATGCTGTGGGTTAGGCATTGGGCTGCTAACCGCCCGGTCTGCAGTTCAAATCCCCAGGCTTTCTCATAAAGAAAGATAAAACTATCTACTCCCATAATGATTTTCAGCCCCAGAAACCCTTTTAACACTCAGAATTCGCCCGAGGGCTGTTGAGGTGAGGAGTGGGGGGAGTGGTGAATGTCTCTCGCTTATGGGAAAACCAAGGACAGTGATGTTCAGTGGTAGAATTCTAGTCTTCCTCGTGAGACCAGATTTGATTCCTGCCCAATGAATCTCAAGTGCAGATACTACTCTATGATGTTGAATACATTTTAGCAAAGCTTCCAGACGAAAACAGACTAACAAAGAAGCACTTCTAATCAACGTCCAACAATCAGCCAAGGAAACCTTGAGGAGAGCCAAAGTCCAATGCTCACCTGTTGGAATGGTGCCGGGCAGGGTAGCATTTTGAATCATTTCAGAGTACCTATGGTCTCCAGGAGTCCGGAACTGATTGGAGAGCCACCAACAGCTATAATATGGAAGCCACGATGTTCATACAGACCAGAAACTATAAAGAGTAGCTCACCTAAAAATAATGTCTCCTAATAACCTTCAAATGTCCAGAAGAAAATAACTCCTGGAGTGCTGACTTCACAAACCTAACCCTTTCCAAGGACAGCACGTATCACAGGAAATCTAAACTCTAGGAAGAGCCAGGTTAAATGAACCTTTTCCCATATGAAAGGGGATAAGAGAAGGACGTCTAGACCCCTGTGAGAAAAAAAAAGAGGAAATGGACCCTAGTCCCTAAGAGTATCATGACTCATCCTTAGCTGTGTGCTTACCACATAGATCCATAACTGTGGTTGCGAATTGTGTTGTAATTATATATATGCATACATATGTGTATAGAAGCCCTGGTGGCTTAGTGGTTACCTGTTAGACTGTGATTCACATAGGCCACAATTCTAAACCACCGGTCACTTCTCGGGAGACACACGGGACTTTTTATCCTGCCAGTGGTCCTCAAATTTTTTAAGGAGGGGGTCAGTTCACTGTCCCTCAGACCACTGGAGAGCTGACTACAGTTAAAAAAGCAAAAACCTATGAACAAATTTACTGCAGATGCCGCATGAGTCGGCTGCTGAGCAGGACAGGAAGCGGCGACAAAAAGACCCTGTGGCTGGATAAATGTCCTCGGTGGGGCGCATGTGACCCTCAGGCCTAGTTTGAAGATGCCTGCAAACAGTTACAGCTTTGGAAACCCAGGGGATGAGGGTGGAAATGTGCACTCTGAGTCCTCATCAACTTCATGCCAAGGAGTTTAGGCTTGAGGTCTATGTGGGGGGAGGGGCGGTTGTACTATGTCAGAACCTCATTACCATAGATTTTAATTTAATTTTCTTTGGGTGGGTTTAGTCACCAATAACTTTGAAACACTTAAATGCATTCTAATCTTGCAGCTGGACATGAAAGCCTAAAAGACTATCGTATAGAATTGAACTGGTTCCTCTCATTGACTATGCAAGTGTCTGTAGCCTGTCTTATTGACATGTGTCCCATTCAAAGCTGTCCACGCTACGGGAAATAAACTTGTCAGCCAGAAGATGAGAAGTATGTGACTCCTTTGGCAGATACTCCTTTAGCAGATGCTCCTTTGGAAGATACAGCTGCTTCATTCCTCCACCACAACTGCCGAAGGAGTTATCTCGTTCTTTAGGCACACTCACATCATCTCTCTGTCCATCCATCCACCCACTGCTCCTTACCCAAAGCTCCCAAAATCTAGTCACAGACAATATAACCCTAATGCCACCTAAGATGATGAGCCGATATGATGTCAGTGATCAGAAAGCCTTCATCTTGGTTCTCTAGTTCATCTCTACGGTCAAAGCTCCCCAGGCTTACACCATTAAGGTTTGGGAATATTAATGGTTGTAGTCCAGCAAGCACTAACAATATGTACAGGAAATCGAATCAACTGATATTGAAGACCACCTTTTTTGTAAGGGTATTTATTGCAAAAGTGGGAGTTTGGGGTTTGGTCAGGAGGCTAGATATGGGTCTTGTCTGCAAATCCCACCGGAAGCTATAAGGCCTCGAAAACTAACTCAGGACCTAAAAACACAAGTGCTTTTAACGTCAGGCTTGCGGAAGGACTCGGTCTATGTCAATGTTTGGGAGAGCATGGCAAGGAAGATAGGGGGAAACAAGGAGCCGTAACCATTAGTATAAGAATAAGGGGAAAAAAATTCTAAAGCCGATTGTGGTGATGATTGTACAACTCTCTTAATATGATTGGGCGACTGTATTGTGTAATTTGTGAATCATATGCCAATAAAACTGCTTTTTAAAAAAGAAAAGTGAGACTCATTTTAACAATTTTTTTTCATTTAGCACATATGTGAGGGGCTTTTGTGGGTCATTAAAAGACTTATAATAGGCTCTTTGGCGTATGTTAAGAAGCCCAGCTCCAGATCCCCACTTCCCAGAACCCTAAGATTCAAATTAAGAAGCAGCACATTCACAGGCCTGAAAAGATAGGACTACAGGCAGCCCCAGGTTCTGAACAAGATGCAATCCATTCTCAAATGTATCTTTAAGTACACCAACCAAATTTGTAGGTAAATCAGAATAGGCACAGACCACTTTTAGTTACTCTTACCTTAGCCGAAGAAAGCACTTGAAGCCTTTTGAGTTATTTTAAAGCTACAATTGCAGCACACAAAGGGAATTGGGATGAAGACTTTTAAGCAGCCCTCATGGTGCGATGGTTCCACATTGCTCTGTGAACCACAAGATCTGCAGTTGTAAGTCACCAGCTTCTCTTGAGAGAAAGCCCTTTATTCTAATAGTCATTCACCAGGAAAGCCACAGGGAAGAATTTGAGTGACTCTGAGTGGATGGCCAGGAGTTTGAGAGTGAGGCATTAATTTAATCACTGCCAAGGAGGACAAGTTTCTCTAACAGTATAGGGAAAATATGAGTTGTAGCCAGAAAACTGGAAGTTCGTGACTCAGGGACTACTGGTATTTAAGATAGCAATACAAAAGAAGCCCCAAGACAGTTTTAAATGAAATGATAACACGTTGGAGGCACAGTAGCCCAGAACGGTGGTACAGAGGAGGCAGGATATGTCCCAAAACTTTAAAAATGGATAGGAGTTAAAGAAGGTAATACCCAATTCCAGGTCCTGGGCACTTGACACTGAAGTATAATTAACCTTAGAAAGATAGGCCATAGAATGTCCCTGTTTGTCAAGTTGTTAGAGCAAAAAATGGGGGGCAAGAGAGTAACGTGGTGAAGTTTAAGAAAATTTTTCTAACTATACCAAAATTTTCTGGTATTCCTGTTGTCCCAAGTGCCCGTCCTGCCTGCGCGAGATACTTAGAACTAATTCACCACAGGCCTCATTCCCATTGTTATTTATTGTCAAAAAGAGCAAGACCTCCAGATATCTAAAACATGCAAAGCTTTTCTCCTAAAATAATCTTCTTCCCCCCTCTGGCCTGACTCCACTTGACTTTTCCCTGATTTCAACTGATTAAAAAATGCTTCTATAGCCTCCATTCCTCTTTTTAAAAAAATATATCATTTTATTGGAGGCTCTTACTATTCTTGTTACAATCCAAGCATCAATTATATCAGACATATTTGTTCATATATTGCCATCATTCTTTTCTCCACATTTACATTCTGCTAAACATTTGGGATCAGCTCCTCTTCGCCCCCCACCCCCCAGCTCCTTGCTAGATTATAGATTATTATTATTTTCATATTTCACACCAACTGTTATCTCCCTTCCCCTCTGGTTTCTGTTGTTCTTATGTCAGGAGAGAGTGTCTGGTTAGGTGCCATTCATTGCGCTCAGTTCCCTCTTTCTCCCCTTCTCTTCTCCCCTTTCCCCTATCCTTTTGGTATAGCTATTCTCACTCCTGTTCTTGGGTCCTGAGTGTCCTGCGCTTTATCTCTTGCCTATATCTATGTGCATGCTTCAGTCCAGTCCAGTGCGAAAGCAGCACTACGGTCATGATGGGTGAGGAAACCTCAAAGAACCAGAGGTATATTGTGCGATCCATTGGTGCTGCACCCTGATTGACTCATCCCTTCCCTGAAACCCCTTTGTGGAGGGATGTTACATTGTCTACAGATGAGCTTTGGGTCTCTGCTCCTACACCATTCATTCTCACCAATACATTTGGTTTGTTTGTTGTTTGTTACGAATATGTTATGCCTGTCACTTGGTCCTGATGATGCCTCATGATCACATCAGCTGGCGTGCTTCTTTCATGTGGGCTTGCTGCTTCATGATTGGATGGCCGCTTGTTTAACTTCAAGCTTTTAAGACCCAAGTGCTATATCATTTAACAGCTGGGCACCATCCACAGCTTTCACCACACTTGCTTATGCACCCTTTTTGTCTTCAGCAGATACTGTCAGGGGGTGAGGGACTTTCCCTCTACATATGTTCCCTGGCATATGGAATAAGACTACTTTCTAGACAACCTTTTTCCAGTGGAGGCTGTACTTTCTGCCCCACTCCCACCTCTCCTCTCACAAGATTTCAAGTTAGAAGGGCAAGCTGGGTTATCCTAAAAAGACCTTCCTAGGCATTGTTATTCAAAAATTGACTCTCTTAAAATAGATAAAATGCATGCATGCATATCTTAGAAGTCCTGGTGGCATTTGTAGATGGCTACACATTGGACTTCTAAGAACAAGGTCAGCAGTTCAAAACTATCAGCCACTCCTAGAGTGACACTTACTGCTGCTGTAAAGAGACACACAGAGACCCAAAGTGGCAGTTCTGCTGCCCTGTTGCTATGCTCAGGAATCAGCTCAGTGACAATGAGTTTTGATGCATAGCTTGCTCTTGAGCATTAAAAGGCTAGCCAATTATCCCTCATACTACACTGCTGATTGCTGTCACCAGCAGCCCTGCCGGTCTTCATACTCACTCACCCTCACTACTAAAGACATTATCTAAATCTTCTCCTTTATCCCAACTCCTGCCCTTACGTGGTCTCACCTCAATGTCTTTCATTTTTCCACTTCTCCTGGTTCCACATGGTCTGGCAGGATGCATGTACCTCTCATCTTGATAGCAACTACTCTTGAAGCATTTGCGATATTTTAGACATACTAGACTTCTTTTGGTCTTGGTATGTGACATCAAGTTGATTATGACTCTTAGAGACAACAGAATGAAACCCTGCCCTGTTTGAAGCTATCCTCACAATTGCTATTATGGTTGAGATTATTGTTGCAGCCACCATCTCAATTCATCGCTGATGTTCTTCCTCTTTTGGCTGGCTCTCTACTTCAGGGATGAAGTTCTTTTCCAGGGGTTGGTCTCTCTTGACTGAATGCCCAAAGTATATGAGGTGAAGTCTCACCTTCCTCACCTCTAAAGAGCATTCTGGCTATACGTCTTCCAAGACATGCTTGTTCTCCTGGCAGTCCATGGTATTTTTTTAATATTCTTTGCCAACACTATAATCCTAATGCATCAAGTCTTCTTAGGTCTTCCTTATTCATTCCAAATTTCACATGCATATGAGGCCATTGAAAATGCTCTGGCTCGCATCAAGCGCATAATAGTCTTCAGAGTGATATACTTGTTCTTCAATACCTTAAAGAGGTCTTGTGAAAAAATTTGCCCACTGTGACATAGGACTAGTAATGACCTTTTACTCAACTCAAAACTCACTGCCATAGAGTCCATTCTAACCCTAGAGGGAAGAACTGCCCCTGTTGGTTTCTGATGCTGTTATTTTTTTACTCGTGTCTTTTTTTCTTTTTCTTTCTTTCTTTTTTTCCCACATCACTGCCCTGGTGAGAGTAGGAAGCCCATCCTTGCTCCTGGAGAGCTGCTGCTGGATTTGTACCACCAACTCTGTGGACTGCAGTCCCAAACACAACCATTGCACCACCAGGGCTCAGCCCGATCTTGTGATTTTTTTGGGAGAAGAAAGTGTCATCTTTATCCTCAGGATGGGATGGTGATTTTGAACTCCCAGTCTTGCAGTTAGTAGCCCAACTTGTAACCCACTGAATTGTCAAAGCTCCATAGCTTTCTTTCAGTTCCTAGGATATGCCAGGTTCACTCCCACCTCAGAGTCTCCATACACAGTTTTCTCTTCCTGGACCACTGAGAACCTTCCTTTGGTCCAAGACCTCCTACCACTTCCTTTCATAACCTTTTACCAGCTAAATCTTAATCTTTCTTCAGCTCAGTCGAGGTGACCCAGCTGCAGATAGGTTTTCACACTAAACTCATTCTCACCCCACCCAGATTACACTGGAACATTGGTTCTCAGAGGGGTACAATTTTTCCCATTCGGCATACATTTGGCCATACCTGTAGACATAGTGTTTGTCATGATGGGGAGTGTAACTACAGGATAGTAGGTAGATACTAGGTAAGGTGTTGCTAAGCACCTTACAGTGCACAGGAGATATCCTACAGAATTCCAACAAAGATGTGTGTAGCACATAATGTGAGCGGCTGAGAAGCTGCATCAGATCAGACCAGCACCCAGTTCTTGTTCATCATTAAATCATGAGTACACAGCAATCCCAAGACCAGAAACCAAACCCACTGCCATCTAGTCAATTCTGATACTTCCTTACCCTATAGGACAGTGTAGACCTGATCCACTGGGTCTCCAAGACTGCATCTTAATGTGAGCCCACCTCATCCTTCCTCCTTAGAGATGCTGGTGGGTTTCAACTGCCAAATGTGTGGCTAGTAGCCTTAATCCACTGAACCACAGGGGTCTCACAGTGATGATAAATATAAGGCAGGAGGAAAAATCAAGTTGGAAAGGAATATTAATTGGGGAAATTGTATTAAATCAGTAGGTTTAGACTAAACACTGAAAGTAAATATGGTGAGAGTGAAAGGAAAGAAATAAATATTTTAAGCAAAAACCTGAAAGATTCATTATGGGTAATTAATGAAAAGGAAGTGTCATGTCACTTTCAATTAATTAACACTTGAGCATTGTTAAATGGAACAAATAATAGAAGCTGTTTCATGTTTTATATTATTTGTTATTTATGGTCCTTTTAATGTAACAATTATTAGTGATCTTAAAATTCAAATCATAAAACAGGTCACTAGATTAATGACAAATGATTGATTAAGTGTACAAATGATTGATAAGAGTGGCAGAAGGAGAGCAAGGGATGATATAGATCATTTTAAATCAGCTCCCTGAAAGTCAATGTGCAAAACAAAGCATAACAAGTTTGGTCTCAGGGCTGAGCCCCGGTGGCGTAGTGATTGTGCTCAGGACTGCGGCCCACTGGGATGGAGGTTTGATTCCAGCTCCTCAGAGCAAAGGCTGGGCCTTCTACTCTCACCACCTGAGGGCAGTGATGCCAAAAAAAAAAAACCAAAAAAACAAGTTTGGTCTCTATTGAGAATTTATGTTTGTTATTAATATTCCTGATTGGTGGGATTTTCTTGTGTGTGTGTGTGTGTGTGTGTGTGTGTGTGTGTTTTGTTTGTTTTTTATTCAAGAAAGGCAGATATTCCTGGAATTTAATTTTATGGGGAAAAAATTGTTTCAACGATTCTTTTTTTGTTGTTTTTGTTTTGGGGGCATCACTGCCCTCTGGTGGTGGGAGTAGGAGGCCCAGCCTTTGCTCCCATGGGGCTGCTGCTGGAATTGAACCTCCATCCCAGTGGACCGCAGTCCCGCGCACAACCACTATGCCACTAGGGCTCAGCATCAATGATTCTTAATAAACACTAAGGGAAAAAAAGAAAGAAAGAAAGAGAGAGAGAGAGGAATGGACCAGATTTGATGTAGATAGAATAAATATGTTTCTACCCAACCCTCTGAGAACCATACCGTGGACTAAGCACTATGATGACATTGGATGCTGACCTTGCAGATAGCATGGCATAACCCAGGGCTACACCAAAAGGACTTCACACAGAGGTTCTGCTGAATGAACTAAGCCCTGCCTCAAAGCTGCCTGAGCCCTGGGACAAGGGAGTGGGGTATTCTGATGGGCAAGGAAGCAGAGAGTGGCCATGCCAGGGGGAGGGAAGTGGCAGTCATGGACCTTGTGGGGAACTCACAGCTTGGTGGGTGTTTGATGGAAAGGGTCCATATTATTTAGTACCTCAGTGCCCCTCTTACATGACCTGTTGTGCAGGGTTCTGCACTTGGAAAAACTGTTCCAGAAATTTTCTTCATGGCACCAATCCCCTGCATAGGCTAAACAAAGCTCAACCAAATGGGAGATTGAAACATGCAGGGCAACAACTCCTGTGTGTGACTCAAGAGGCATCTGTACTTGCATAGATGTCTCATAATGACAGTGTCCAGACTGCAGTCATTGGGAAAGTTGACTTCAAGTCAATCGCTTTATACCCCAGGGGATGATTGACAGTGTTGGACTTCTGTTGTTTGTGTGTTTCTATGGATTTTTTGTTTTTGTTTGTTTGCTGGATGCTTTGTTGGTGTGATTGATCTTATGGCATTTTGATTTTGCCACAATATGACCGCCCAAGTAAACCTGAGTCTTGCATATGCCAAGCAGAGACAAGCAGATGGATTCTGGGGCCCCGCATAACTCTAGCCCCAATCTAAGAAGAGTTAGTGCTGATGATAACTTGGCCCTTTTCAAAGGTGGCACAGCAAAGTGTGGTAAAAAAAAAGCAACTATCAATCAGAATAGTGTCTGGAGTCTTAAAGGCTTGTAGGTGAGGAGTCAACTAAGTCCATAAAGAAGAAGGACACCAGCTGTGTCCAATGATGACAGTAACAAAATCCAAGTAAGGGAAAAGTATCGGTATCAGTAAATTGTGAATAGCTAAATTGGATAAGGCTATGGAGGACAGTGGTTGCCCCAAACCAAACTGCAGGTTATCTAATCAGATTAAACCTCTGGCAAGTTCCCTCTAGCACAGGCAAGGGTCACAAACAACTTTACAATCAAATAGAGATCACTGTCAACTTGATCATGCTGGATTGAACTTGATACTTGGTTCTTTGACTTCCCTCTTGACCCAACCTGAATTTGTTCTAGGCTCAAGTATTTCTTGCTTATTCCACAATAGAAAATTTCTTCCCTAGCTCCCCCAGCCCACCTCCCAGCTTATAAAATATTGATGGTGATTCTTTTTACTTGCTCATTATTTGTATGTTTATCTTTATATGATTATTATTTTATCTCTGTCACTTTATTTGAGTTTTGATTTTTATAATTTCTTTTGGATTTCTCAATCTGTGATCTGTGAAGCACAGAAGGAGTAGATGCATAAAGATAATAACTGATGCAAGGGTTTATAGGGAATGTGGGAGGGGGACTAGAGAGGGTGAAGGGACTTGGGAAGCAAATGATGAATGAAGAAGCAGGGAAGAAGAAGTCGAATGAATTGCTATTACACTCCTCATTTTAAAACCATGGAAGTGTATGATCTGTGAATACCACATCAAGAAAGCTGCACACACAAAGAGAAATCAACTTGACCAATTACCAAAGGTGAAGGGGGAAAAGTTGGTTCATAGGGGGCATTGAGTTCATGTCAGTGGTAGTAGAACATTTGAAAAAAGGGTATCAATTGTGGCTGCACATGACAGAGTGCAATTGACGACACTGAATTACACAAGTAGAAGGTGGAGAGTTGTTGTGCTGTGTATATTTTTGCCACAACTTCAAAAATAATAATAATGACATGGATAATGACTATGAAGAACAAATAATGTTCTAGAATTGTATATGATGAGAGTTGTATAATTCATCTTGATATGCCTGAATTAATGAATTTTGTGAGACCTGGATAAACTATTAATAAAACTGTTCAGAAGAAGTAAAAGAAGGGCTGAGCCCCGGTGGTGTGGTGGTTGAATGCGGGATTGCTGCCCACTGGCTTGGCAGTTCAAATCCAGCATCAGCTCTCCAGGAGCAAGGCTGGGCTTCCCACTCCCACCAGAGGGCAGTGATGCCCCCCCCCAAAAAAAAAGAAGTAAAAGAGAAAGAAAGAAGCGTTGAGGTACAATGAGAAATGTCTCAGTAATAATTTTATGGACGTGTATAAATCTCCTTTCTGGTAGCTTTTTCTCTTTTCATGATTCAAAGTCTTAACAAGAGAGTAGTGAAGTCACTGTTTTTTGTATGTAGGAGATCCCATTGGTTTGGGCAGGACATGAACCCATGGAGTCAGCAAGTCTGAAGTTGAACTCAATTTCTGCCTCTACTAGTTTGTGGCTAGTTCAACTTTAACAGAGACTTGATGATACCAAACCATTGAAAAGTCAAGAGACAGTGATGCCCCCCACCAAAAAAAAAAAAGAAAGAAAAGTTTAGAGACAATACACAGTGTGTTCTCCGTTCCAGCTGTGAGTGCTGAGTCAAGTTTATCATTGCTATTAAAAAAAAA
>PVJH01048773.1:0-10629 GCA_004026705.1 Nesogale talazaci
CCCACCATCATCATAGCAGATTGCTGGCTCCTGCTGAGAACCCTGATGCCTTGAGAGCATGTGTTCCTGCTTGTTGGGAGGTGGCCCCTGCTTTACAGGGTTCTGTGCTCACCAACCCTCGCCCTCCCGGTCTTCCTCGATGTCCTACACTCACCCTCAGTTATCTGCCTAGCCCCTGCATGCATACACTTTTGCTGCCTTTGGACTAGTTTGTCTTCATGCTTCTGTCCTCTTAGGATTTAAGGTGAGAAGTGACCCACCTGTCCTTCAGATGGTAACCCTGGTTCAGAGAAGGGACTTGCCCTGGGTCACATGATTGGTCAGAGGCAGTGACTGGGCCAGGGTCCAGATGCCCACTGCCCAGCCTGGCTCTCTTTCCACTGCTCCAACCCTCATCCAACTCCAGGAGACTGTGTGTCTTTAATATTTGTTTAGCACAAGACTATCATAGATACTGGCACATGGAAACAGAGGAGGAAGGATGGAACAGGAAGGCGAGAGGGCTGTAATTCTCGCCTATCTCAATAAAATTCAGCCGACGTTTACTGAGCACTTGTCAGGTGCCAGGTTCTGTGCTAAGCTTGGGCTACAAAGGTCTCCAGGGGGACCCGAGGCACCCAAGGCCATGGGAAGGACCAGGGAAAGCTGTTGCCTATGCAGAGGGATCTGAGAAAAGTCGGTCTCTCCTTTGTGATGGAGTGCTCTCCTCACTCAGCAACCACCGCTACGTTCTAAAGAAGAACAGCAGACAACATCAGAGTCCTCCACCAAGGCCCTCGCCAGCCCTCTGCATAGACACAGGAACTGAGTTAGCCCACCCCCCCCCACCCCTGCCCCATCTAGAGACTGCCCATGGCCAGCAGAGTCTAAGTAACTTCAAGACTGAAAGTCTCCAATGTGGTATGCCTGCAACCCAGGGAAGGGAACACAAGGCAGGTGGGAAAGCTCCAACTATTTTAATATTCTGATGTGATCTTACAAATAGGATACTGAAATTAAAAAACATATTACTTGATCAACATTATGAGCTAAAATTGCCTCCACTGCCCCTAACAACAATGATTGAATTTAGGCAATTTATTGAACATGTCTTTGTCAAAAATTTGTTGCTGTTGAATGCATTCACTCACTTAATCTAATGAAATAGGTACAATTATTGCCTCCATTTTAAAGACATGGAGACCGATGCACTCAGGGTTAAATAAATTGCCTTCATCACGCAGCTAATAGATGGTGGGGTTGGGGCACCAGCCAGCCAGCCTGGCTATGTAATGCCACCTCCCTAGACCCTGTACATAATTTGAGGACACATCAGACATTTATCAGAGGCTCTTAATTTTTTTTCTATTATGAGTTTATGATCAGAAAGATTTGGACAGTGTTTCAATAGGCCTTTGCCCACGGGGGTTCACCAGGAAAGCTACCATAGCTGTACATGCCTTTATGCTACGTCCCTATCCTATCCATCTCAAGACCCTTCACATCTGCACTCTGTCACAGCTGCTCCGAAAGCATTCTCTGCAATATGAGTCACCTTAAAACAAAAGGTACTTCTAGGGCTTTGCTTCCCTTTGATCATGCATCTTACTTGTTCTGGTAATAATTAGAATTTTAATGAGAAGAGGTGGGGAGAATGGGGAGAATCCAGAGAGCATAGAGTGCATTTAAATGTTCAGCCTGACAAAAAGAAAAAAAAAAGGGAAAAAAAACCAGAATTCAGAATGAAAAGAAAAGTGGGGGAAGGGGTGGGCTGAGGGAATTAATTTTTCTTCCATGTGGTTCCTATTTTGATTGCTTCTCCAGGTGACACCCCACCTTTCCCGGCTGCTGTTTCCTCGGATCTGTGACTAAGGAAGGTGGAAAGGCAGAGGATATAGAGGGTTGGGAATCGGCACTCCGGGCTGCTTCCGAAAGACCAGGAGGCCGCCCTCGGAGTGCTGGGAGGTGCTGAGGAGCACCTGGGTTTCTGGCCTCACACAGGCAATCAGTGAGGTGGGCCTCACACAGGAGCAGGTCCACACCCCCAGGGGACACAGGGAAGTGATCAAGGCAGGTCCAACCAGACCCAGACGGGTGAGGCTGATTGAAGAGGGTTTTGCTTCCCCGAGATGGCGAACATGTAGCCCTTTTTCATACCCTGCCCTGGTGACGACACTGTGGGTACACGTTGGGCTGCGAGCTCTAAGGTCAGCGGTTTGAAACCACCAGGAGCTCCTTGGGAGAAAGACGAGTCTTTCTAGTCCTGTAAAGAGTAAGAGCCTCAGAAACCCACAAGGGCACTTCTACCCTGTCCTCAAGCCTCACTATGAGTCTGAATTGACCGGATGGCAGTGAGTTGGGTTTTTGTTTGTTGTGTTTTGTGGGATTTTTTTGGGAGGGGAGTGGGGGGGAGGAGGAGAGGTGAGGCTGGGAAGAATTGAAGCTCTTGTGAGGACTGAAAAAGACAAAGCAGAACCTGTCGTCATTGTGTCAGTTCTGACTCAGAGATCCCGTGTGTGTGTGTGTGTGTGTGTGTGTGTGTGTGTAAAAGTGTGCTGCAAAGGGTCTCTGGTGGCTGCTTTTACAGAGACAGAGCATCAGGCCTCTCTTTCAAGGAGCCTGCAGAGGGGCTTGAACCTCCTGCCTTTAGGTTAGCCGCTGAGCTCATCAATCAGTTGTACCACACAGGGGCCTATGTGGCCTAAGGGCTATCTGAAAGTCCAAATCAGCTGAGAAGTGCGCCCTGCACCACCCATCTGCTGGAGCTAACCCACCAACCCACTTTGTTCCCAAAGAAAGCACAGGTGCCGTTGTTATGGACTGAATTGTGTCTCCTTGGAATATATATGTGTGTGAACATGGCTAGGCTATTGTCTCAGGAACACAAAATTATCTTCCACTTGTGATTTGATGCAATCTATGTCTTGTAAATCCCAACGACTATGATGCTAATGAAGCAGGATTAGAAGCAGCTATGTGAAGGAACAGGATAAAAGCCACAGAATTTCATTGTATCCTTGGTCAATCTCTTTTGAGAAACCAAAGAAATCCGATAAATCAGTAGAGAGGGAAAGACTTCAGAGCCACCAAGAAAGAACTGGGAGCAATATCTCCCATCTGAGACCCTTCTATACCCAGGGAAAGGTTGATGGCCAGACACTGGGAGATCTCAAAGGGACACTGGACCCACAGAGGTTGAAAGGAGACACAGGTCTCCCATCAGCTCCTAGAGCCAGCTCTTCTAGTTTACTAAACTGTGAGAAAATACATTTCTCTGAGTTAAAACTATCCACTTGCATTTCTGATGCAGCATCACTAGAGGACTAAGAATTGGGTACCAAAAGAAGAGGGTGCTGCTCTAATGAGAGCGACTCAGTGCCAGCCAGTCAGTTCCGAATCACGGCGACCCCACAGGGCAGGGTTGAACTTCCCCTGTGGGTGCCCAAGACTAATGCTTTACGGGAATAGCAAGCCCCAACTTTCTCCGATGGAAGCATCGCCAACCTTTTGGTCAGCGGCCTGATGCATAATCGCTCCATCACCAGGGCTGCTCTAACCGAGCCCTAAGTGGGAAGAGTTTTAAGGTATCTATCGTAACATCCTAGAGGACCTCGGTGGAATTTTGGCCTCCAAGACGATCCCAGTGAAGGGAGTGATGCAAGTTACCACACAAGACGTCGTGGCCGAGAAACATGCACAGCAGATCCAGGAGACCAGTTCATGGCAGCGTAGGAGCTGACCAATGGCGCATGATGGCCGAGGAGCTTCAGCGGAGAGGATTCCTGGTGGAGGGGGTACCTCCAGGCACCGAACACTGGAGTTAGGCTTCCAACCCCTGGGGCAAGTGAGGGAGCTGAGCACCTTTGGGCTGTGGCTTACCAGCAAGATGGAGGTGTCTCTGACAGGCTTTGTAACGCTTGCCCGAGCAAGGCAGAGTCCAGGCCCACCCAAGAGACCAAGAGGCTAAGGAATCCGGAAGCAGAAGCCCACGAGACAAGAACCATGGCAAAGACTGTCCTCGGTCTTACAAGGTCACTGCACTAGCTCTGTTCTCTTAAAGGTGGGGCCACAGCCCCTGGGGTCTCAAAGGACAGCTCCATAGATTTCTAGGCTTCAGAGAGTCACCTGGTTCCCGAGGGCTACCCTTCACAAATGTCAGTGGAATGGGGCCGCTATCCAAAGCCAAAAGGATGGGGTCCCTATGGCTAAACGCGAAAAGAATGGGGCCTGCCAGGGTCAATGGGATGGGCTCTCCACTCGCTGGACTAGCAGAATGATACCAGCCAAAGACGAAAGGGAAAAGTTGCTGTCCCAGTGAGCTTTGAAGGAGAAGCTAAAGGTGGGGGCTGAGGGGCGTGCACCTACAGTCCAGAGAGAACAGACAACGCCTACAGTGTGAAGGTCTCAGAGGACAGAAGATTGTTTCCAAGTCTCGAGACCTATGTCAATGGTTCTGCTGGATTTTTGACTTGCTTGGTGCCTGTTATTCCTTCTTTCCCTCCAGTTTCTCACATTTACAAGGGAAATGTCTGCTTCCTTCCTGTTCTATCAACACACTTTGGAAGTAAATGATTTATATTCTAGATTTCATAGGTTCACAGATGAAGAAGAATTTTGCCCGGGGGCAGATTGGTACTTAGAGTTAAGACTTTGGGGATGATATGATGGGTGAAAGTGTTACACATGTGACAGGGCTGTGCATTTGAGGCATGGTGGGGGGGGGGGGTTGCTACAGGATGGATTTCATGGATCAAATTAAATACCCTCAAAATATCTATCAACGTGGCTAGGCCAGGAGTCGCCGTATTTTCTAAACATCCTCCATTTTGTGATGGAAAGTAATTCTCCCCTGTGTTCTGCATCCTAACCTTCTCTGAGCTGCCACTCCCACTTGTCTGTTTGTTTGTCATCCTGGGGAGGCTGGCATGAAGTTGTGGTGTTAGAAGCTATACCACCGGTATTTCAAATGCCAGCTGGGTGCCTCACAGTGAACAGGCTTCAGGGGAACTCCCAGATTACCAGACAAGGAAGAAGAGATTGTCTATTTCAAAGGATTTCCACATTGAAAACCTTATGCCAAGCAGTGGAACCATTGTCAGGTAAGGTGTCAGAAGATGAGCCCCTCAGTGTGGAAGGTCCTCAAAATATGACTGGCAAAGTCTAACTTTGGATCTTAACAGGAGGAGAAAACCTTGCAAAACCTTTTAAATTTTTTTTTTTGTGGGCATCACTGCCTCTGGTGGTCATGGGCGCTACCCAGGGCCGCTCCTGAGAGCTGCCGCTGGATTTGAACCGCCAAGCCCGCGGGCTGCAGTTCCATACTCAACCACTTACACCACAGGAGCTCAGCCCTCCTTGCAAGATCTATAAGCGCTGTCGAGGTCTGAGAATGAGAAGCAGCAGCTGCACACACCTGCTAATAATCAGGAAATACAATTGTACGAAGTATGGACTTGGAAAATGGGAAGTCATCAAAAATGAAATAGAACACACAAAGATCGATTTCCTGGGCCTTAGGGAGCTGGAAGGAACTGGACTGGCCGTCTTGATTTAGAGTTTCACATGCTTCACTCCGCCGACAGTGGACAAGTCGAGAGGAACAGCATCGCGCTTATCCTCAAGAGATCATTTCGAGACCTATCTTGGAGTGCAATGCTGCCTGTGATAGAATAAGACCATACACATTTGAGGCCGTCCAGTTAACACAACAATGATGCAAGCTTACACACAAACCACTGACCTTAGTGAAGCAGAAGTGGAAGAATTCTATCAACTTCCTCAGTCGGACATTGATCAAACATGCTTTTCAGATACCTTGGTCATTACTGGACTTTTGAGTGTTAATGTTGGAAACAAAAAGGAAGGATCAATAGTTGGAAAATATGCTCTTAATGGTAGAAACAAAGTTGGTGGTTGTATGATAGAATTTTTCCAAGATCAATAACTTCATTACAGATATCATTTCCCACAGCATAAACAGCAACTACACACATGAACCTGGTCAGATGGAATACACAGGAAACAACTGACTACGTCTGTGGGGAGAAATACAATATCATCGGCCAAAACAAGGCCAGTAACCAACTGTGGAACAGACCATCAATTGTTCATCTGTAAGTTGAGGTTAAAACTGAAAGAATAAATAAATAAAAGGAGTCCACGAGATCCAAAATATAGCTTCGAGTATGTTCACATGAATTTAGAGAACATTTCAAGGATGTATTTGAGTCAGTGGACAGTAATGGCAGAAGACTGGACGAGGAGTGGCATGACATGACGCACATTATTCACGGAGAGCGCAAAAGGTCGTTGAAAAGGCCAGAAAGAAGGAAAAAACCAAAGTGATGTCAGAAGAGACTCTGAAACTTGCTTTTGTGCATCGAGTCACTAAAGTAAGTGGAAGAGATAATGAAGCAAGAGAAGCACACAGAAAATCTCCAAGAACAGCTTGAGGCGACAGAATAAAGTATTATAATGGAATGTGCAAAGACCTAGAGTTAGAAAGCCAAAAGGGAAGAACACGCTCAGCATATCCCATGCTGAAAGAACTGAAGAAAAACGTCGAGCCTCAAGTTGAAGTATTAAAAGGTTTCAGGGACAAAATATTCAGCAATGCAGGCAGCTTAAGACAAGGTGGAAGAAATGAGCAGGATTTATGTACCAAAAAGAAGGGCTCCACATTCAACAATTTCCAGAGGTTGCATATGATCAAGAACCAATGGTATTAAAGGAAGAAATTCAAGCTGCACTGAAAGTGCGAGTGAGATCAGGTTCTAGTAAATGATGAAACACCAATTAAGATGTTTCAACAGTCTGAGGAAGCACTGGAAGCACTCACCTAGCCCAAGAAATCTGGATGTTAGTTACCTGGCCAGTTGATTAAAAGAGATCCATATTTGTTCCCACCCCAAAGGAAAATGGCCCAACAAAATACAGAAAGTATTTGAACAATATTATTAGTATCATACGTATGTAATGTAGGCAAATCATATGTAAATTTATGTAAGTAAAATTTTGCTAAAGGTAATTCAGCAATGGTTGCCATAGTACATCCACAGGGAGCAACTAATAACTCAAGCCAGATTTGGAAGAGGGAGTAGTGTAGCACGAGAGAGAGTATTGCTGGCATCAGATGGACCTTAACTGAAAGCAGAGAGCATCAGAAAGATGTTTACTTGTGTTTTATTGACTGTGCAAAGACATTCACCTGCATGAATCATAACAAACTATGGATTGCATTGAGAAAAATGGGAATTCCAGAACTTAACTTTTGCTCATGTAGGACCTGTACATGGATCAAGTGGCAATTATTTGAACAGAGCAAGGGCATACTGCATAGGGAATACTGCATGGTTTAGATCAGAAAGGATGTCCATCAGGGTTGTATCCTTTTACCCAACACGGTCAGCCTGTATGCTTAGCAAATAACTGAGAAGTCAGACTGTATGAAGAAGAAAGTAGCGTCAGGATTGGAAGAGGCTTATTAACAACCTGCAATGTGCCAGTGACACAATCTTGCTTCTTGAAACCCAGAAGGACTTACAGCCCCTACTGATGAAGATGAAAGACTACAACCTTCAGGGTGGGTTAGTTAATAGAAGGAGGAAAAAAAAACAACTTTACAATTAGTCCAATAGACAACAGTCCAATATGTGAGGGAGAGATTGAAATTTCCAAGGATTTCATTTTGCTTTGATCCACAAACAGCACTTCCGGAAGCAGCAGTCAAGAAATCAGATAAGGTATTGCACTGAGCCAATCTGCTGCCCTAGAACTGCTAAGAATGTTAATGATGAAAGATGTCACCTAGAAGACGCCTGACCTCAAGGCATGGCGCTTTCAATCATGTCATATGCATTGGCTATGCTGGGCAATGAAGAAGGAAGACTGGAGAATTGATGCATTGAAATGATGGTGTTGGCAAAGGCAATGAAAGTACCCCGGACCATCAAAAGAACAAACAAATCTGCTTTGGAAGAAGTGCAGCCGGAATGCTCTTCAAGGCAAAGGTGGCAAGACTTCACTGCATAAACTTTAGATCTGGTATTAGGAGATACCAGTCTCTGGAAATGAATATCATGGCTGGTAAAAGGAGAAGTTCCTCACTGCAATGGATTGAAACCATCGCTGCACTAATGAGCTCAAACCAGACACTTCCTGTGAGGCTGGCTCAGGACCAGGCAGTGTTTCACCGTGTTGTGCAAAAGGTCTCTGTGAACAGGAATGAACTCAGCGGCACTCCACAACAACAATGACAACATGATGTTAGCAAGGCAGGATGAGAGGCAGGTATGTTGACGAAGCAGGATATAATGTACCACATTAGACAGTATCTTTCATCAATCTCTTCCAGGGCTAAAAGAATGAAAACAAGTGAACAGAGATCATGAGGGCCTCAATGCCACCAAGAAAAGTGTTGGAGAAGAGCACATCCTTTGGACCCGGGATCCCTGCGCTGAGAACCTCCTAGACCCAGGAGAAAATTGATGCCAAGACACACGAAGGCCCACAGGTATTGATAAGAGAAAAGAACCTTCGCCCTAGAGCCATGATTCTCAACCTTCCTAATGGCACAACCCTTTAGCACAGTTCCTCATGTTGTGGTGTTCTCCAATCATAAAATTATTCTTGTTGTTACTACATAGCTGTCATTTTCCTACCACTATGAATCACAATAAGTAAATGTCTGATACGCAAGATGTATTTTCATGGTTACAAATCAAACATAATTAAAGAATAGTGATAAATCACAAAATAGCATGTAATTATATATTGTGAAATATTTATTTTTAATGACAAATCAATGAAATTTTGTCCTGAAGCATAGTGTAGCATGGGTAACAATCTTCACACTGGGTATTCATAGGTGGGCTTATCTGCATGTGGGTGGATCCACCTGGAGACGGATAGAGGAGCGGTGTCTCAGTTCCTAAGGCTGTCGGAAATATATGTTTTCCTTCAGTCTAAGGCAACCTCGGTGCAAGGATCATTAGATCTCTAAAGGGGTAGTGACCCTCAGATTGAGAACCACAGCCCTAGAGGCAGCAAAAAGAGCTCCCCCCCCCCAGAGCTGGCACCCTGAATTCAGACTTCTAGCCTCCCACTAAACTGTGAGAGAATAAGTTCATTTGTTACAGCCAACCACGTGTGACACTTCCATAAAAGCGACACTAGACAACAATGCAGCCTTCAGAGTAATTTCTCCATTCATGTTTTGTTGGAACTTCTACCCTATGAGGCAGAGAGAGGTTTGATGAACAACTCAGCTACCTCTTTGAGCAACTCTTCATAGTTATATCATGGACTTGCTTCAGGACTACAAAAAAGGTAAGCCTCCAGTAATGGAGACTGCCCATGCACAGCAGTGAAAGTGGGAAAGCGCTTTCTCTGTATTTCTATTCTTCTCTCCTCCTGCCTTTATTTCCCCTCTAGCCTAGAGAGAAAAGGCTACAGGCCAGATCAGTCTGGATTCATTCAATACCCATCAGCAGATACTGTAATTTTGGAAAGGTCTTTCAGTCTCATCTGTAAAAGGGGACAATAATACTATCTACCTTCAAGGGTCATCCCGAGGCTTAAATGAGACCAACAGGGTATCAAAATCACCAAAGAGAGTGTCCAGATGTAACAAGCAATATAATATTTGCTAATTTTATTAAAGTTACCAGGCATATACTCTAATTTCACAATTTCTCTAGTGGGCAGAACACTTGGAAGCCATGAGCATCATTAAATAGAATTAGATTTGACTTTATCACTACAAAGAATAATCATTAACAGCATACATAATGTGACTATCGTGTGTCCATGGTCATTTGTTTGCACTGAATACAGGGGGTTGGTTGTGAACATCACCAGTCAGCAGGGCAGCAGTATGAAGTTTCCAAGAAACAAGAAGAGACTCATGGGGGTGGGAGGGGGATCTACAATTGAGAGGATTTTATGCCCTTGCAAACATGGGGAAAAGAAGCCCATCACCTACTATTTGGTCTGAAACATTTTGGTCTGGGTATCAGAGAAATACAGTATCCCATGGGAATGTGGGTTGGGAAATGACTGTGGCCAATTGCTTGGCTGCCTTTGAAGGGGAAAAGAGTTGTAGGACAAGGATTTGGAAGTACAGGCTGTTGACCTGATGCTGTGCAGACATGCAGACATGTGGACCTGGCTTCCGCAGGTGCTCAGACCCCGGGCAGACCTCTCAGGTGGTCACTGGCTCTAGAGTGACTGCTGAGCACACTCTGTTCACATGACTAGTTAATTGTGTGACCTTGAGCAAGTTCTTTTTTTTTTTTAAGCAAGTTCTTAAACCTCTCCAAACCTTGGCTTCTTCTTACTTACTGGTGATTCCAATTATTCTACCAAACATTATCATTGTGAAGATAAAATCAGCTGAGACTTTCAGCATAGCACCTGCCCGGCACAATGTAAGCTGCTATTATTCTTCAAGTGTTGTTTTCTGAGTGGAGATAATGGCTTTCAATAAACAGAACAGATCTAAGAACAGGCCCTGTGAAACAAGGATGGGAAATGCTATAAATTATCTGGGTACCAGAGCACCGGAGAGGCCTTTGTCCTGAAATGTTAAGATCCTGCTGAAGCCAACAGGCAAGACCTGCTTGTCACCACCAGTGAGACTATCTGCCTTGA
>PVJH01048774.1:0-10642 GCA_004026705.1 Nesogale talazaci
CCGCCCGTCTTTTAGGGGAAACGGAGGCACTCTGAGCCTACTTTGTCACACCGCGAACTGGTACCTCTGTACACGCAAAACAGCGTCAAAACCAAGCTGAAGTTGCAGCCTTTTAAGTCTTTCCACCTCGCACTGTGGCCTTTGGGTTTTGACGGGACACGTTGGTAGGTCCAATGTGAGCGCCATTATCCAGGGAAAGTTCTGGTTCTCTCGGGCCCAGAAGCTACTTTGACCCCGGGTCCTGGGACCCACGGCTTGACATCTGTCTGTCTGTAGACCAGAACAGTTTCTCTGTCTCAAGTTGTTGATTGCTTGGAAATCTGGAAGACCGCATAAGAGGCGCGAGTGATGGTGAGCCCAAACCACCGCTAGACCCAAACTCCATTAGCAAAGCCCACGCCATTTTGGAGGCGAATCATTTTCGTGGAAAAGAACTCGAAACCAAAGGTTAAGCAGGGTTCCTCTGGTGTCACGTGTATTTCATTTGGGCTGTGACTCATCCCTGCGCGAAAGTATTATTATTAAATGATAGAGACGTATAGCTTTAACCGCACAGACACGCCTGAAGGGCAAGGAATCAGCGTTGGAAAACATTTTAACTAAAACGGCAGTCATTTAAAAAATTCTTGTCACCAACATCCAAAAGCAAACTCAGCGAAGGTTATCTGCTTATCAAGAAGAATTTCTTCCCCTGGAGTCTAGGCAGGGGAGCGTTTATGAAAGCTTAGATCTATATGTGTTTAGGTTCCTGCCAACCCCTTTCTTAAAATTCCATCTTCAAAACTCCCTGCTAATGAGCACTTTTCCTGCGGCTTGGATGAAACATTCGGAATAACTTCCTCAGCCTGAAGGTTAGAAATTTCATTAAATAAAAAATTAACTACATTTAGAATGCTTAGGTATGAAACATTAATGAACTGAGTAATACATTCTTCAGAAGAGGAGGCACTTAAGCAAATACAGGACACCTGCATTGTGGAGCCAGATAACATGATAAGATTTAATAGCTAGGCAAGAGATCAAAAAAAAAAATACCCAAAGTTTCAAGACACAATGTTCCATGAGCTATTTCCTACGTAGACCACGTTGAGAATGAATTCAACTGAGAAGTACCCCAGGAGGCCCAAAAGATGAAACAGAGTGTCCTTTGGATGTCAGTATTGTACTGAGCAAAGTCAGTGGGACTGTCATTTATTTGGCAAGGGGAAAAAAACAACAACAAAAAAATCCCTAAATTTGTAAGAACTCAGGCTGTTAATAAAAAAAAAAAAGTACAGTGTTTTGTTTTTTAGTTTAGGAAGCACAGAAAGGAGACTTGGACCTAGGTTAGCTAGCCTTAGAAAAGGGAGAACCATTACAGCCTAGAAACCAACGCAATGTACTTTTTCCCCTCCCCTGGGTGTCCTGTCTCTTCTTGGTTGAATCTTACCCAGGCTTAGAGGCCTAACTCAGATTTTAAGTCTTTTATAACAGCCCTCCGTGCCTCCTATAATTAACCATATACTATCACTTTGGTATTTTTGCTGTATGCTTTCTTACTAGATCCCAAACTATGCAGAATTATGACTTGAAACAAATGAGTTTTAATGTAAAATTGCTTAAAATTTATGTTAAATTTAAAAGCCAATCATCAAAAAGCAAATATGATTGGGAATAATTGAGAATAATTGACCTATAGATATATGCAGGAAAATCAAACTTATTGTCATCAAGTCGATTCTAACTCATAGCAAGACCTGGGTAGGCCTGCGCTTGTTCTTTTCTGAGACAGTAACTCTTTACAGGAATGGAACGTTTATCTTTCTCCTGTGGAGTCACTAGTAGTTTTGACCCGCTGACCTTGGGGCTTGAAGCCCCATACGTAACCATTGCACCGCCATGGCTACCTTATATAAGCTAGTTGGGAGTGGTAAAGTAGGGACTACTTGCCTTCCCAAAAGATTCTAATGAAATTTTGAAAAGACAAAACTGCTTCCTCCCTGTAAGCCGGCCTTCCCTAGAGTCCTCCTGATTTAGGCTCCTAGGGCAGCTGTTAACAGAAGTAGCCAACATGTGATTCCCTTTGGAGTTTATAACCTCTGAGGCTGTTTGGAGGTTGGCTATATATCCCAAATCAGTGCATTCTGCCCACACTTCGCTGCTTCATATTGTTATTGAGTGCCTGGATTGAAGGAGCTATACTAAACTAGTCTTTAAAAAAAAATTATGCCTCAGTCATCTTTAATTTATAGCGACCCTCTTAAGAGTAGAGCTGCCCTGGAGCAAGGGTGGACAAACTGTTGAGACCAAAGGGCCAATCCTGCCCCTCCTAACAACTTTAAAATCACTCAAGAGCCGTAAATTTGCTTTTCCAAACAAATGAAATCATCGTGGTCTGCAAAAATAACCTTCAGGTGTCCACACTGAAAGAGCCCCATATGGCTCGTGAACTGTAGTTTGCCGACCACTGTCCTAGAGGGTCGCCTAAACTACCACACTTTTTTTTCCCATGAAGCACCTGGTGGGTTCAGGCTTGACTTTTCAGTTAGCAGCTCAGTGTTTTAACCACTGTGTCACTGGCTCCTCTCATGGCTATATTGAGATAAAGATTTTTTGCTATATTGGGATAAAGATTTTTTTGGGGGGGAGGGCAGCATCACTGCCTTCTGGTGGTCGTGGGCGCTACCCAGCCTTGCTCCTGGAGAGCCGCCGCTGGATTTGAACCGCCAAGCCCGTGGGCTGCAGTCTCGTACTCAACCACTTATGCCACCGGGGCGCAGCCCTGAGATACAGATTTTTGAGCCACTGTATTCAATATAAACATGCACAACTTACTTTTTACCACTTCATCCTGTAAATAAATGAGAACTCCACAAAAAAATTCCTTTTCAAATTATGCGTCCTGATAATCCAGGGCTCTCAGGTACAAGTGCAGACAACACGAGACTCATATTACAAGGTAAAAGCGAGAGAGCCGTAAGAATTATGAAGTCCGATGGGTGATTTGAAGGAGCTATGGTGGTAAGTGTTGAACTGCCAATCTCAGGGCTGGTGGTTAAAATCCACCATTCTTCTGAGGGAGAAAGATACTACTTTCTGCTTCTATAAAGATTTGGGGCCTTAACCCACAAGGGACAGTTCTGCTCTGTCCTATAGAAAGTCACTATGGGTCAAAATTGCTAATGGCAGTGAGTTTTTATGGGCCATGAGAAGTGGGAAAAATTCCTCCCTGCTGGGTAGGTCATTGAAGGTATTTAAAGTTAAGATGGATTGTTCCCATGGCACTTCGCACCTCTAATATAGCTTTAGGCATTGTGTTTCAGATTGTTGTTTGCATTGTTCATATCTCCCCCACGCATTCTGAAATTCATAAAATGTCTTAAGCTTTCGTGCTCCCGTCTATGGAATGCAGAGGTATCAGGAGTCAGCTGGGAGATTGTGTTTTTTAAGACAAACTTTTCTCAACTGTAGTGCTGGACGTGCTGACTGACTAGTCTTCCCCCCCCAGGAGCGGGTAGAGAATCTCTCTTCTGAAAGGTTTCCACGGCGCGTCCGGCTAGTGATTCTGATAATCAACCTCTTTTGGAAACGCCTGCCCTAGAGCACCTGGTGTATAGTAGGCTCTCAATAAATGCTTGTCAAATTAAATGAGCAGAGCTGTGATTTAGTCAGATTAATAAGACCCCGGTGTGTGCATGAATTAGAGAAATGTCCTCGAGGTAGGAAAATCCTATTACAGATGTCCAGTTAAGAGATGAGGCAGTTCTAAAGTCGAGACAATAGGAGAGAAGTGGATAAGATATATTGGAAAGGTAGAACCAGCACCATTAGATGAAGCTTGATAAAATGCGTAGCCTGAAAACCTCTCTATGCCTGAGATTTACATGGAGGCATGTGTTTACAAAGCAGCTTACTGGATACTGCCCTTGAAATCCTCTTTAATTAGTCCAGGGTGACTCACATAAATATGTGTTTTTAACAGCTGTCCCCATGATTTTGATTTAGGTTGTTTAATCCTTTTCAATATACAACCTCAATTTCACAACATACTAATCTGTTGACCATGGTGAGTGGGGCTGACAGAAGACTGAAAAACAATTCTAAAGATTAAATCTTGAGTGACAGGAAAGATGATAAGCCATAAATACACACTGAGAATTTGGTTTAGATCAAAATGAAGTTTCTATTACAAAGTTACTTAGCAAGTACAAAGAAATGTAGTTTAAAAGTCTGTGGGAAAAAGAGTGAAGAAGCAATTGGAAACCCTGTGTCATAAACAGCTACTTGGTGGGAGAAAGATGTGGCAGCCAGCTTCCAGAAAGATCTATAATCTTGGAAATGACTCGATGGCACCTGAACTGGTTTGGGGTGGGTGGAGTTGCTATAAATTGAAAAATCAATTAATGGCAGAAAAATCAAAGCTAGGAAGTAAATTGTCAGGCCTTTCTTGCAAGGTACAACGAGGCAGACTCAAATTTCTAACCTTCTAGCCTGGGTAGTTGTTTGCACTACCCAGGAACGCTAAGATGTTTTATAATGTGCAAAAAAAAGATCTAGTGTCATTCATGTAAAAGGTGATTTTGAATTACTTAATAGTCTACATAGGATTACCTTTCATTTTTTCATTATAGTGAAATAAATGTAATGAAAGTCATTTTAGTAATTTTTAACGTGTACAATTTAGTCACAGTTATATTCATGTTATGCGACTATCACCACTATTTGTTTTCAATTTTTTTTTTTAAATCACTATGAAACAGTGCCCCTGAAAGGACGCTGGAATGATCCAGGCAGCTGCAAAAGCATATCCTTTCAACTTTATCACGTTTCCAGAAAGGGCCTTGAGTAATTTCTTTTCCGAAAAGGAGGAAGTGATAGGCCAAATAAGTTCAGAACTTAGGCCCTTGCCAGACGCTCAGTAACTTTTAGGTCGTACCTCCTCATTTGTCTCACCTGTCTCTGATAATCTGCTGTAAACTCTCATCTCACTTGCTTGGTCTAGATACGTAAGTGGGATCATGTGATATTTGTGTCTCACATTGTTGACTCAGCATTATGTTCTCAAGGTTTAACCATGTTGTAGCATATATTAGAACTTCATTTCTCCTTATGGTTTCAATATATTTTGTTACATGTATATAGCAAATTATATTCATTCATCTGTTGATGAAGAGAGGTGTAGCGATGAACTGAAAAAATGAGTCATTGAAAACTCGTTAGGGCATAACTCTGACACGGCATCATCATAACTTGGAATTATTTGAGCTTTTTTGTTTTGTTTAGTAAGGGTGAAGTGCTTTGTCTCACTTTATTTTAAAGTTTTTTCATTGTATTTTAGTTGAAAGTCTATAGAACAAATTAGTTTCCCATTGGATTGTTTGTACATAAAGTATTCTACAATGTGTCAACACTCTCCCCATTTCCATCCTGGGTGCCCCATTTCTTTTAATCTGAGATTTCTACCTTTGCTACCTCCTCTCCTTTGGGGCCAATAGCCTTTTCATCTGTGTAATTGATAATTCAAAGGAACAAGTTTCTCTCAGGTGTTTTGGTTTATTTTTGAGCGTGCCTGTTTAAGGCGGCCTGGCGGAACTCTGGCTCAGGTGTTGTATTGGTCTGCTAACTTCAGGTTGGAACGTTAACTGTGGTTTGAGACCTCCAGCTGCTTGCTCTCTGGGAGAAAGATGACGCTCCTTCCTTTTATAAACAGTTACAGCCTCTGAAACCCACTCAAGAGTTCTGCTCTGTCTGGTAGTGTCACAGTGACTCAGAATTGACCCACTGGCAGGGAGTTAACTGTGGGAGAAAGATGAGGCTGCCTGCTTCTAGAGACATTTACAGTTTGGAAAAGACTTCTTAGAGTCACCAGGTCAGAAGTGACAGGAGTGGGTTTCTTTTCTTGGTTTTGGTGACATTACCTGGAGCTCTGGTGATGTGGCGGATTAAATATTGGGTTGCTAATTGCAAGATCAGCAGGTGAAACCAACTGACTACTTGATGGAAGACAGATCAGAAGCCTTGTGCTGTAAAGGTGTACAGTTTTGGAAACGTTCTGGAACAATTGTAACCATGTCAAGCACCATAATCTCAGGTTGTCATTGTGATCTTAATGCGAAATTTCATCAATGACTAATGCCTTTCTACTCCTGTAGGCAGTTGAAGTCTTAGAAACTCAAAGGGAGCGGTCTACCCGGTCCTTTAGGGTCACCGTGCATCATTTGGAATGGCTGGTGACATTGAGCACATATCTTTTGATATGCTTATCGGTTATTCATAGATCTCTGGTAAAATAAATATCCATATTCTTTACCCACTTCTAGTAGGACTGCTTGCGTGGTTGTTGAGTTGTAGGCCCCTTTTATATATTGTGCATACTAAGCCCTTATATATATGATTCCCAGTGATTTCTCGCATCATTTAGGTTATCTTGTACATTGTGGAACAAAGTACTTGGTGCACAAAAATTTAAATTTTAATGAAATCAGCTTTACTTGTTTTGTTTCTTTTCCTTTTGGTGTTACATCTATGAATCTAATACCAAAAAATAGGTACTAAAGCGTTATTCCTATTATCTGGGAGGAGAGGTGAATATATCTATTAAGTCAAGTTGATTGTGTTGCTTAGATCTTTTGTGTTTTTATTGAATTTCTTGCTAGCTCTGTCCCTTGAGAATGGCAATAAAGTCTATTTTTGTAGAGTAATCAATTTATTTTTGATTCTGTAGGAGTTTAGTTATTGCATTCTGAAGCGCTTTCATTGGTTGCATAATTATTTTGTTTATGTTCTCTTGTTCAATTAATCCTTTAATATAATGGCTTTGTTTCATAAGCTGTCTTTTGTATTAAAGTATTTTTGTCAGAAATTGACAGTTACACTTTTTAAAAATTATTGCAAACTTGATATTTTCTTCACTGACTTTTCAGTCTTTTTGTTTATGTGTCTCTTGTAGGGATCATATGGATGACTCCTGTTTTATCCATTCTGTTATATTTGTCTCCTGATTTGATTAATTTCCATTAATTGTTATTGATTGGTATGAATTTATTACCATTATTTTACTAGTTTCTTTTATTCCACATAATTATATGTGATGAGTTCATCTTCATCATTTGTTTTCTTGTCATTTCCTTTGTTGCTATTTTAGTGTTTACCACGTCTTTATATGATTTTATATGATATGGTGATTTATATGATTTTGATGAGGTTTATTAATTTTTTTGAGATTATTGTGTCATTCATTTCATTCCAGATTTAAAGCAGTTTGTTGACATGAACTTGACTTCTGTTCCTTTTGGAAGTTCTGTAACTATGTTACTGTATTTACTTTCTAATTATCGTTTTTATTACAAGTTGATATTACTGGTTCCCTAATTTTAGTCTTGCATGTTTGTTTTATTATGTTTCTGCATATAGGTAATGTGTTCAACTTTAGCTCAGGTTGTTGTTTACTCTTGTTGATTTTTTTTCCCTAAGAACGCTTTTTTTTTTAAATTGACAATAATTGACATATTATACAACTCAGTCCAATCATCACAATCCATTTTAGACCATTTTCTTCTTTTCTGTAGTTACTGCCCCATTGTTGTTTATGCTCCATTTCCTCCTAACTTTCCTTGCCACGTCTCTAGGAAATTATTAATTTAGTTTCTCTCTAGATTTACTTACCCTGGATTTCCTAAACAAAAAAACATACTAAAGTTGATCTGGTTTTTACAAATTCTTTTAATTTCCATTTAACTGAAAATGTCCTATTCCACTTAAGGGAGAATTTTGCTGGGTATATGGTTACTGTTTGACAATCTTTTTATTTTTTATTTCAAGATTTTCTGTATGTCATCCCATTGATTTCTCATCTACATGCTTTATGCCAAAAAATCAGAGCTTATCTTATTCTCTTTTGTGGGTGACATTTTTGTTTTTCTTGAGCTTCTCTTCATACTTTTCCTTGACTTTGGGAAGTTTAATGTGTCATGTTGATTTTCCTTTGAGATTCATTCTGTTTGTGTTTCATTTAGCTTGTTGAATGTATATCTTTTGACTTTCATGATGTTAGTTTATTTCCAGTGATTCTTTGAAAATGTAGCAGACATTGGTCTCTACTCAAGTACTCCCTCATTCAAGAACACTTTGTTCTAATAAACCAGCATTCTGTGATGCTTACCTTCCCAACACAATCACTGAAGTCAAAATAGGTGCATAAGCAAAGGTGGTGAAGAAAACTGATGGTGCGCGACTATCAAGTCATATAGTGTCTGGGGCCTAAAAGACTTGAGGATAAACAAGTGGCCATCTGAGAGGCAACTATGTCCACGTGAAAGAAGCATACCAGCCTGTGTGATCATGAGATATTGATGGGATCAGGTATCAGCCATCAAAGACCCAGAACAAAAAATCATATCAATGTGAATGAGGGGAACATAGAGGGGAGACCCAGAGCCCACTTGGAAGAAGCACACCAGCCTTTGTGATTGCAGAGTGTGGTGGGGATCAGGTATCAGGCATCAGAAGACCCCAAACAAATATATGGATGCATATGAGGGGGGTCAGAATGGAGACCCAAATTTGTAGACAATCGGACATCCGCTTACAGAGGGGTCACAAGGACAAGATGAGCCAGTCAGAGTGCGGTATAGCACTGATGAAGCATACAACTTTTTTCTAGTTCTTTGATGCTTCCCCCCGACCCCACTATTATGACCCCAGCTAGACCAGAGTATGCACACTAATACAGATAAGAACTCCCAACACAGGGAATCCAGGACTGATAAAAATCACTCAGGAACAATATTGAGAGTAGCCATCGCAGGAGTGTAAGGGGAAGGTGGGGAAGGAAAGAGGGATCAAATCACAGTGATCTATATATAGGCCCCTCCCAGGGTAACAGCAGAAAAATGAGGAATACAGGGAAAAAAATTGATAAATTATCAAGGGTTCATGAGTGAGAGGAGAAATGACTCAAGTAGAAAGAAAATGTCTTCAAATGATGATGGCAACAATGTACAAATGTGCTTGACACGATGGATGGATGGATGGATGAATGGATGGATGGATGGATGGATGGTGATAAAGAGCTTTATGAGCCTCTAATAGAATGATTACATTTTTTTTCTCTGTGCTTTTTGTTGTTTCTTCCTGTTCTGACATTGTGATTACATGTAGGTATTTCTCTAGATGATATCCAATGTAATTTTACTTTCTTCAAAAATTTCCCACCTTTTTATTAGATTAATGTTGAGAGATTTCTTTTCAGCTTACTAATTAAAGCTTCCATTGATTCAGTCCTAATCCTTTTGATTTCTGAAATCACCGTATTAATCATATGACTTCCTATTTGCTGTTTTAAAATTTCCACTTACCTGACAACATGTCCTTGTAGTTTTCCTTAGTTCTTCCAAAGTTGTTTTCTTTACAAACAAAAACATGTCAGTGGGAAGGAGGGTGGGCACCCAAAGCCCATCAGTAGTCAACTGGACACCTCCTGTCAGAACAGTCGCAAGGTAGAGAAGAGCCAGTCCGGGTGCAGGATAGCATCAACGAAACACATAATCTCCCTCTAGTTCTTTAATGCTTCCTCCCCGCCCCCCACTACCATGACCCTAATTCTATCTTACAAATCTGGCTGGACCAGAACACGTATACTGGTACAGATAACAGCTTGCAACAAAGGGAATCCAGAACATGTGAACTGCTCAGAACCAGCGATATTAGGAGGGTAAAGGTGTGGGAAGAGAGGCATGAGGGTAAAGGATAACCAATTACAATGATCGACATATAGCCCTCATCCCAGGGAGACGGAGAGCAAAAAAGTGGGTGAAATGAGACAGCAGTGGGTATAAGACATGAAAAAAAAAGAGAATTTATAAATTAAGAAGGGGATTTGGGAGAGGGAAAGGGAAAATGAGCTGATGGGTTCAAGTAGAAAGAAAATGTTTTAAAAAAGATGATGAGTGAGACTGAGCCCCAGTGGTTTAGTGGTTGAGTGCGGGACTGTGGCCCTCTGGCTTGGAGGTTCAAATCCAGTACAGCTCTCCAGGAACAAGGCTGGGTCTCCTACTCCCACCAGGGGGCAATGTTGCCCCCCCCCAAAAAGATGATGAGAACATATGTACAGATGTGTTTAAAAAAATGGATATAACGTATATACTTATATATAAGCCAAGTTTTTCCAGGATATTTTAATGCATTTTTTGTCATAAAATTAGGTGCCTCAGCTGATACTCAGATTGACTTAAACTTGGGTATATACAGTATGTGTGGATTGTGATAAGAGCTGTAAGAACCCCCAATAAAATAAAATTAAAATTAAAAGATAAAACCAGAAACAATAAAAAAGTTCTTTTGTTTTATCAATCTTTCTCAATCTGTTGTAGGAATATCAATAACATTCTTTTGAATTCGTCATATAAGTCCAATGATTTATATTCTTGAGAAAGGTCTTTGACTATAATTCAACACAGAAAAAACAAGAGCAAAAACCAAGTAGGAAAAGTAAGTAAACACAAGAAAATGAATTTAGTATTTTAAAAAAAGGAAAGTAAAAGTAGAGAAAGCTAATTGAAAAAATTCAATTAGCATAAGAAGGGGATAAAGAAGAAAGGAGTATATGGGAAAAAACTAAGACAAAGAAGACCAAGGAAGAGACACAAAGAAAAGAGAACCTTCC
>PVJH01048775.1:0-10620 GCA_004026705.1 Nesogale talazaci
GCGAAGGAAAAATTGTGAGGCGGGTGCAGGGCTGGCCAGTGTTTTCTCCCAGCGGGCGTCGGGTCGCTGTGGCTCTAAGCTGATGAGACGGCATCCAGGGTGAGGCCAGGAGAAGCCCAGGCTCATTACTGGCCGTCGTTAGGCTCTGCGAGGCCCCTGTGAACATGGCGTTTGTTCGTTCTGCCCCCAACCTCGGTCATCAGCCGATTTGTTTCCCCCTCTCCGCCCTTGAACGTGAAGGCCTGAGAACCACCACGGGTGCTGTGTGAGGATTTCTCTGGGGATTACAGGCAGCATTTAGCAAGTAGGGGAATCCACAAATACGGAATCCACAAGTCGCGGGGGCAGGCTGCGCACAGGTCTGTGCTGTCTTGTGTTAAAATCCAGACCCTCCTAATGCGAATCACGCTCCTCAAAAGGCATCCTGCCTTTCAAACCCCGTGACTATGGTCAGCACAGGTGTGTCAGGGAAAGCTCTTGAGGAGGAGAGAAGTCTAGTCAAGGATGGGGCAAGCCTGTTCTGAAGGGCGTGTCTGGCCTGGCCACGTAAAGTCCATCTGCCCTGTCGCCCGCCGTGATGCGTCCAGCAGCTCCGCCCTCACCCTCTGAAAGAGTACGGATCCCTTCATCCGAGCAGTTTTAAACTTCATTCGCTTGTGGGAATGACTCTGTATTGACCACGCAGGCTGAATCTCCTTGTAGAGCAAAGAGCTTTTCCCAGGCAATGGCAGACTTTGATGGTTTTGTTCTATGTTCTGTGACCGTGAGCGATGTTTGCGGTTCACCATGATATTGGGTTTCCATTTAGGTAAAGTTTCCTTACACATTTACCGGGGGGGGGGGGGGCTTCGAAAGTTTATAAAGGATGGGGTTAAAAGAGAATCACTATCGATCTGGAATGTTCTGAAGCTCCCTTGCATTCCAGTGAAAACCGCGTGACGTGGTTTAAAGGATTAAGTTCATGTAATATACATGGGCATCAGGAAGACCAAAGAACAATCGATGCACTTTGATGAGAGTGCTGGCAAAGAATATGGACAGTGCCATGGACGGACTACCACAGGGACAAGCCCATCTGTCTTGGAAGAAGTACAGTCAAGGGGGCTCCTTAGAAGCCAGGATGGGAGACTTCGCTTCACGTGTTTTGGAGGAACCTGTCCCGGGGAAAGGACATCAGGCTGGGGAACGTGGAGGGGCAGCAAAAAGAGGAAGGGCCTCGGCGAGACGGAGGAGCGCAGGGGCTGCGAGAGGAGCTTCAGACACACGGGCAGTTGTGAGGATGGGGCTTCATTCTGTCGTCACTGTGAGGGTCATGAGGGGTCAGAGCGACTCCAGGCACCTCCCGACAAACGTCGGCAGAAGGAGCCCATTGCTGGGGGTGCACGGAGTAAGCGCTCGACTGCTACAGGCGACGTTGGTGGTTCAAATCCACCAGCCACTCCAAGGGAGACAGGACCTGGGAATCTTGCTTCCACACTAAAATTGGAAACTCCATGGTGCAGCGACCCATACTGACCCAGACTGCCACTTGGAGTCAGAATGGGCTTAAGGATACGCAATAGCAGAAGCCATCGTCGTTGTCCGTGTGTTGGCTTGACGCCTGCTCTGGGGAGCAGTGACTTCCTTGAGCTGGGTCTCCTAGCAGGTCTTTGGAGGGCCTGCCACATGGCTGACTGGGGCTGGGCAGATGTGGGATAACCTGCTCATCCTGTCGGGAAGGTATGCCATGCCTTATTGGTGCGTAGAACCACATAAGTAAAATGTATGGGAACTCTACGGTGGGGATAGGCCCGTTTTGCCATGCTGGTAGGCTTCAGAAGAGCTATCTCTCATGACAATCAAGAAACGTAAGTGCGGAGTGGACCCCGTGAGCCAGGAGACAGTGCTGTGATTCCCAGTCAGGTGAGGCAGTGGCAAGGAAACCAGAACGGGTAGAAACAAGAGCATGAGCTAGAAGGGGGGCTTGGACTCCCCAGCCCACAGATCCAGAATTGGGCTCCCCAGCCCACATGGGTGTGAGCATGCCAACGTGAATGCCCGGGGGCAGAAAGCGTACTGGCAGAGTGGGCTGCCTCTATGTACTTAGTTGGTGGGTGGGGTGAGCTAAGTTTGCTGGCCCACGGAGCTAGGGCCGAGAAGCCAGCCACTAAGAGGTAGGCCTTTGAGTCTGGCAGAGAGAGGGCTGCCTGGAAGGGAAAACTAACACTACCCTGAGCTGCTCTGAACTGTCCCCAGCTGTTTCTCTGCTGCACCTCATCGTTGTCGCGAGTCTGTTCTGTGAGTGTCCGGCAGCAGCCACGGCAGAGAGTGATCCAACCCAGCGGAGAGGCAGGGTGCCCTGGTTCAGGTCAGATGAGTGGAAAGGTTGCAGGGTGGAGGGTGGAAGCCTGGGGCCGACCATGTTGTTTCTGATGCTGCTGCCTCTCGCTTGTGAAGTTTGAGGGTCTCAGACCCCACACTCCTTCCCTTTGCGCAGTTGGGTCTGTTTTGTGTGCGTGCATGGCTGTGAGCATGCGCTTGCGTGACTGAAGTCACAGGGCACATTCCAAGGCAGCCATTTCTGGAGCTTGGTGGCCCAAGTTCTCCCTGCAGGTCTGGCTAGTCCCACGTCCCTAGAGAACACCCTGCTTCCACCTTGACCTTCGGGGCACTTCAGAAGTTCATGTGTCCTTTGCCAATGCACATATTTGAGCAGGCAAGCAGGTATCTGCCTTTAGATTAACATTCCAGATGGAGCCTGCTGCTCTGATAAAGTGACTTTCATTGAAATTTGTGACATAATTGAAGGAACGCTAGCTCTGAGCTATTAAATAACTACCTTCCTTCTTCCCAAGTGCTTACAAAATCATTTAAGGTATTACTCTGAGGGAAGTGTTACATGTTCTTATTAACAAAACTCAGCATTGACAGATTAACAAAAAGAAAATAAAATTCTCAAATCATTCCTCTACTCAGCTATCTCTTTCTGTGCCTCGTCTATTTTAAAATGAAATCCATTGTCTACTCAAAGAGACCATCTGTTGCAGAGGAGCCCTGGTGGCACTATCAAATAGGTACTAAACTGCTAAGGGTTAAGGTCAGCGGTTCAAACTCAGTTGCAGCTCCTTGGGAGAAAGATGAGGCTATCCGTTTGATAGATTTGGAGACTCTATGTAGGATCATTTTAAAATTGTAGTACACTAGTGCCTGACCCAAACCATGGTCTTTTCAATCACATTGAACGCGTGTGAAAGTTGGACACTCAATCAAGAACTGAAGAAGAATTGAGGAAGTTGAATAATTATGGGAGCTGAGAATATTGAAAGTACTGCCACAAGAATCAACAAGCCGTAGAGGTAAGGATGGCAAGACTTCATCTCACGTGCTTTGGACATGTCAAGGGAGACCCGTCCCTGGAGAGGGACATCATGCTTGGTAAAGTAGAGGGGCAGTGAACAAGAGGAAGATCTTCAAGATGGATTGACAAAGTGGCTGCGACAGTGGGCTCACCTATAAGAACACTTGTGAGAAAGGCAGAGGACTGGGCAGGGTTTTTCGCAGTATGATTTGGAGCCCAGGTGACAGCACCTACCAACCACGACTAGAGGAGTGGGTTTAATCTTCGTGGAGACAGACACCCATGTCTCTCTCCCAAAGGACTGTTGAGTGCGGACCACTAACCCTTATGACTAGCAGCTGAGCCTTTTAAGCACGGTGGTGCCAGTGCTCTTTGTGCGACACTTACAGACTCTTCTTCATTTTTTGCAATTGTTCTGTCTGTTGTTATTTTGTTATCTACAGATGGGCTTTGAATATCTACTCCACATCTGCCCTCATTCACAATGATATGATTTTGTTTTGCTGTTGTGTTTTGCTCAGTCTTGTTTTTTTGTGTATATTATTATCTCCGCAGGTCTATCTAGATTGGATAGGCAGGATTAACAATCTGGAGGAGAGAGCAATGGAACCAACAGTTCTGGGGGGACCTGGGAGATGGGGAGGCAGGGAAAAGGAAGTAGGTGTTAATCAACCCAGGGACAAGGGAACAAGTGATCCAAAATCAATGGTGAGGAGCATGAAAGAGACCTGATAGAGCTTGACCAAGGCCAATGGAACCGAGAATAATTACAGAAACTCAAATGAAGGCTGGGCATGATAGAGAGTCAAGAGGAAAGTAAAAGGAAACAGAGGAAAGAACTAGGAGGCAAAGGACATTTATAGAGGTCTAAATAGAGGCATGCACATATATAAATATATTTACATTTGATGATGGGGAAATAGATCTATGGGTATATATTTATAGGTTTCATATTAAGGTAGCAGATGGACATTGGGTCTCTACTCAAGCACTCCCTCAATGCAAGACAATTTGTTCTATTAAACTGGCATTCCATGATGCTCACCTTCCTGGAATGACCACTGAAGGCAAAGTGGTTACATAAGCAAATGTGGTGAAGAAAGCTGATGGTGCCATATCGAAAGATATAGCATCTGGAGTCTTATAGGCTTGAAGATAAACAAGTGGCCATCTAGCTGAAAAGCAACAAAGCCCACATGGAAGAAGCACATCACCCTGTGTGATCATGAGGTATCGCTGGGATCAGGTATCAGGCATCAAAAACCAAAAAAATCATATCATTGGGAATGAGGGCAGATATGGAGTAGATATTCAAAGCCCATCTGTAGGCCACTGGACATCCTCTTACAGAAGGGTCATGGAGAGGAGATGAGTCAGTCAAGGTGCAATATAGCCACGATGAAGCATGTAACTTTCCTCTAGTTCTTTAATGCTTACTTCCCACCACCATCATGATCCCAATTCTACTTTATAAATCTGGCTAGACCAGAGGATGTACACTGGTACAGATAAGAACTGGAAACACGGGGAATCCAGGACAGATAAACTCCGGAGGACCATAATGGGAGTAGCGACACTAGGAGGGTTAGGGTAAGGTGGGATAGAAAGGGGGAACTGATCACAAGGATCTACATATAACCTGCTTCCTGGGGGACAGGTGACAGAAAAGTGGGTGAAGGGAGTTGTTGGACAGTATATGACAAAATAATAATAATTCACTAATTATCAAGGGTTTATGAGGGAGGGGGAGCAGAGAGGGAGGGGAAAAATGAGGAGCTGATACCAAGGGCTTAAGTAGAAAGCAAGTGTTTTGAGAGTGAAAATGGCAACAAATGTACACATGTGCTTGACACAATGGATGGATGTATGGATTGTGACAAGAGTTGTATGAGGCCCCATTAAACTGAATTTTGAAAAGATTAAAAAAGAATACCTGTGTTCAGGTTAGAAAGTGGAATTTACCAGTATTGGACTGGTGGCTGTGTGCCTCCTCTTCTGCAGAAGGAACTGCAATCCTGGACTCAGTGGGAATCACGGAACTCATGATAGTTTCAGTGATTACTTTTATGCATCCTTAACCATGATACCCCCAACCATCTGCCATTGGGTGGTGACTTGAGTGTTGATATCCTGCTGGAAACTTGTTTACCACTCTTTCAAATACCATGAGGGTCACCTCCAGTGGGTGGATTACAGCAGCACTCCCAGCCTATTATGGACTTGGAAGGAAAAACTGGTGACTTACTCTTTAGAACAGTCCATGAAAACCCAAGGATTCACAGGTGACTGTCCAAGATTTTGACTTGCTTACTTTGGCAAGTCATCAAAAAGGACTGCTCACTGGAGGAGGCCTTCATGGTCGGTAAAGTGCGGGCCAGCAAAGGCCAGGGAGACCTGCCATGATATGGATGGACCCAGTGGCTCCAATCATTAGTTTCCCAACTTGAGCCACTTTGCTCACCTTCGAATGATCAGACCAGGTCACAGCCTGGACTCCATCCTACTGTTGCGTGCCACTTATGTCGGACCAGACACAGAGCTCCTCTGTGTACAACAGAACCCAACACGGCCCAGCCCTGCCTCAGCATCACCATTGTTCTTCTGTCCCACATGTTGTTTCAGCCTCTCTCGTCAATCCAGCCTGTCATGGGTCCTCCTCTTTTATTGCTGCACCTCTACTTTACCTAGCACCATGCTTGGAGCTTGTCCCTTCTGACAACCTGTCCAGAACACACGAGAAGAGGTCTCACACGCTCTCTCTGAAGGAGCATTCTGACCTTCTTCTTCCAAGAAAAGTAGCTTGCTTATTTTCCTTGCAACCACCAAGCTCGTCGACAGCCTGAAGTGCAAAGCAAAGAAACCCTTGCTCTCGGCGGTTAAACTGAAAATACGGAAAGAATGCTTCCAAGGGAGGCTCTTGACATGAGACCCTTCTCAGGACTTCTCTCAGCAGCCCCCAGATAATGGGTTTCAACAAAGATGTCTGTCTTTCGAACATCCTGTCAAACTTTTTTTCAGCACATATCTAACTTGTTCAAGTATCCCTGTTTGTGTTTCCAGCCACTTACTTTAACGTCTCTGCCCTTCAAGTTATTCTGAAACTTTTGATTAAAATGCTGTCGCTTCTAATGGATGAAGTGGAAACTGAGCTTCAGAAATTCAAACCAGATTCAGAAGAGCACATGGAATGAGGGAAATCGTTGCTGATGTCAAGTGGATCTTGGATCGAGTCAGAGAAATATCAGAATGATGCTGACTTTGGGTTGCTGTTTTCCATTTGGTTATTCAAAGGCATTTTATTTTCTTGGTTATGCAAAGAACCACATATGGATGACCTCGAGAAAAATTGGAATTCCAGAACACTTCTTGTATTCAGAAGGGACACGTACATGGATCAAGAGGCGTTTGTTCAAACAGAACAAGGGAATGCAGAGTGGCTTAAAATCAGGAAAGGTGTGTGTCAAGATTCTATCTTTTCACCATCCTTATTCAATTTGTATGCTGAGCAGAGAATCAGAGAAACGGGACTATATGGAGAAGAATGTGTCATCAGGATTATTTACAACCTGCAATATGCAGAGGCCAGAACCTCGTTTGCTAAAAGCAAAGAGGACTTGAAGCGCTCGCTGATGAAGATCACAAATGACAGTCTTCAGTGTGGATTACAACTCAATGTATACTGACACCATTGTGGCAGTTACATAATCTGGTGTCACTTTGAGGATTCAGAATGAAGGAGTGGGGTCTAGGCCGTCAATCAGGTCGTAGCTTGATGATCTCATTTGAAGGCGCCAGGAGATTAATAGCTCTCTGGAGGCAGAGTATAGGCTCACTCCCTGTGAGATGTCCTTGTGGAGAAGACACATGGAGAGGGGCTGATGGAGCCAGACCTCTGGAGCCAGAGAAATCATGTGGAGACCCCTGCCAGCACTTAGATGCTTACCACGCCACTGGATCCAAAATACATCTCTGGCCTGTGATGTTCCCGCACTCAGCATCATTGCATGTTTTTTTGTGAGTCTGAAGAGGACTTTATGGATTGGAATCAGATATATGGGCTAGTGTTAGCCTTATGGACTTGATCTGGTCTGGGCTGAGATGTTTTCTCAAAACTCAACTGCTCTTGTATATAAAGCTCGTTCTTATACACATATGAGTGTCTATGGACTTGTTTCCTAGCTTACTAGAAGAATAGTCATTTCTTATGCAGTACACACAGCGTGGGGAGAAGTCAGAGTGCCAATATGGCCTACATTCTGGGAACTGGGTCACAAGAAAGACCCTTTCCTGTATGAGGAGGTGAGTGCCGGAGGTCCAAGAGAGGAACTGGGTGTCACACAGCTGCCCACAGCTTCCTTCTCTTCCAAAATCCGGAACCATCCAGGCTAGTCCCAAGTACCGGTGGTTCTAAAATAAGCCAAGAGGGGGAACTCCAGAATGCCAAGTTGCCAAAAGACCAACCAGAATGTCATCTTCCTGTTCCACCATTTTCCACCACAGGCAATTAGCTCCCAGAATGCACAAGATACTAAATTCCTTCTCACAAAGGTGTGTGATGGCCTCTACAACATTTCTGGAGACAGACACCGATGCTTTACCAACCACGGGGTGGTGTAAACTGTTGACACAATTGACTGCTTTGGCGTCTACCCAGAGACACCTTGGAAGCTAGGCATAGTAGCTACTTCTGAAGAAAAAAATGGGCCACTGAACACCCTGTGGAGCACTGTTGGAGTCCAGGGTGGCTGTGAGTCCGGATACACTCCATTGTAATGAGGTGTTCCCCAGGAGAGGCTAATTGGCAGGGCAGCACCCAACTCCCAGTCTGTGGATTTGTACAAGACAGTCTAAGCCTGGAAAGAGGCTTTCCCACTAGTCTCTGGGTTCTTGCAAACACCCTGGGCCCTCTTTTGTGCCAAACAAGGTGGATTTTATCCAAGGAAGCCAGCCATAGCCCTCCCTTGGGATTTACTGAGATGAACAGATAATAGGCACAGATGAATAATCCCTTTTTATTTTCTCCCCTGGGAAGGGACATGCCTGGTGAGAAGCAGAGGCAGGAAAACCACACCGAGGCTTTGAGTTAGGGACCTCTGAGGACACGGTCTCTGAGCACTGCTGGGTCACCAGGGGGAGCTCCTCCAGAACGGGCTTGGGTGGGACTCTCACCCCTTGGGGCAGAGGGCACGCAGGTTCGGGGACCATACTGGCAGACTGAGAGAGCAGATGATAGGCAGGAACTAGCACCAGCTGGTGGGCACAGGCGGGTCCTCAGGCGGGTGAAAAAGATGAGATGATCTGCTTCTGTATAGACTGGCAAGACTTGGGAACCCCGTGGAAGGTCTGCGAGAGTCAGAGCTGACACCATAGAAGGAAGAGCAGACATTAGCTGCTCTGGACTCAGGGGAACCCCATGGGAGTCAGAACAGAACTATTCTCCACAAGGTTTTCCATGGCTGTTTTTTAGGGGAAACAGAATTCCAGGGTTTTCTTGACCTTTTTTTAAAACAGTTTCCCCGAGGTGCCTCTGCGTGGACTCAAAGTTTTAATGTTTCAGTCAGCCGTGTATGAACCATCTGTGCCACCCAGGGTCCCCAAGGTAACTGCCACCCGCTGGCCATAAAGTTGATTCAGACTGACAGTGACTTCGTCTGTGTGCTATACTGACAAGAACTCAGTTCCATAGGATCTTCTTGGCCATCAACTTTACAGAAGCAAATCTCCAGGCTTCCCTGGGTGGGTGCCCACAGGGGATGTTTGAACTGCCAACTTTTCAGGTAGGAACTGAGGTTAAACCATTTGAGCCACCCAGGGACTCCAAGTGTCCCCAATTCACAGACTAGGAAACTCCAGGAGGGTGAACGAGGTCTCCAGGTCTCTCAGCAGCCACAACCAAGTTTAAGTGGATGGCCAGCTGACAGCCAAGCTCCTCGCCTCCCCACTCTGCCATGCTGCTTCCCCTGGGAGAGAAGAAATGAATTCGACAAAACAGGACCAGCCAACAATGATGGGTCCAACACTATGGTTAGGGTAAGGTTGCCGATTTCAAGTAACTAAGCAGTAGGACAGACAGGCCAATCCTGGCAGTGTAGAAGCAAACGTGCACGTATGTGCATGTAGGTGAGTGTCTATGTGTGGCTGAATCTATGTGTGTGAGCACGTAGGTGAGCACCGAGTGGTGAGCATATGTACGAATGCCTGAGTGTGCATGAGTGTGTGTGTGTGTGTGTGTGTGTGTGTGTGTGAGAGAGAGAGAGAGAGAGAGAGAGAGAGAGAGAGAGAGAGAGAAGGCCCATAGAGCACTGATGGACTGATGGGATCTGGCACTGGGAAGCAGAAAAGCTTCCCTGAAGCAGGTAGAGTGTGAATTGGCTTTGGAGCAGTGGGAGGAAATTCAACAGGGATGTCTGGTTGAGGTAGAAAAGGGCCTTCTGGCACAGGGAACAGCAGGAACCATGGTTTGCTCTGGAGACAGGGGATGGCGCATCTTAGCTGGAGAGAGCAGCGTGGGGACGCGGGGTGGGGGTAAGGCAGGGAAGGAGAAGAGAAGGAGAGAAGGCCACGCTGTGGGCAAATTAAGGGGGTGTGGGCCAGGGACTTGAGTATAAACTTTCAGATCTATAGAAACTGACAAGTGTCGGGAAATGACCAAGGAATGGCCTTAGCTTAGGAGCTAGCCCGGCTCTGCCCCAGGATTTTAGCGTTGCTTGGGTCAGTAGTGAGACTGCACTCAAGCCCATGGGGCTGGGTGCTGGATGCAGGAGCTTGCCTGCCACCATTCCCCCTCCCCCGCTTCCCCCCCTCAAGGAGTATTTACTCACTGTTGGGTGGGGGTGGGGAGAGAGATAGGGATTTTTACTCCTCTAAAGTTACAGTCTCAGAAACTCTCAGGGGGGCAATTCTACCCTGGCCGCTAGGAGTCTCTGTAAATTGGTATTGACTCAATGGCAGAGAGTCTGGAGCTTCTGGTTTTGTGTGGAGGTGAAGAGGCCAGGCTGCCTGCGGGAGGGTGGGCCTGAGCAATGTTCCTGGGCGTACCTCCATAAGGTCTACAGGTGAAATGAATGCTCGGCTTAGTCTGTGGTTGGCTTCTGCTTCTGCCAGTAGCCCTGCCGATGGGCTCTCAGGGTTATCGTGCTACCTGGCAAGGTCACAGGGCTGGTGGGTGGAGCAGCAGGGCTCCACACGCGACTGCCATAGCCTGTGCGTGCCATCCATGGCGCTTCAGACCTGGCATGAAGCATTCTGTTTGCACTGACTCGGTTCATCCTCATCCCCACCCA
>PVJH01048776.1:0-10836 GCA_004026705.1 Nesogale talazaci
TTTTATATTGCTATTATTTTTATTATTCTGTTACATATTGTATAGTACATTGAGGAGGTGTCTTGCTGTTATTATCATTGTTTTATTTGCTTCAGTTGCTTCATCTTAGGAGACCTTTTTTTGTACATATTGTTATCTTTGCAGGTCTATCTAGACAAGATAGACTGGACAAAGAGTTTGGAGATGAAAATAACAGGACCAATGGTTCCAGGGTAGGGGACATGGAAGAGGGGGAGGAAGGGGAAAGGTGCTGATGTCGATCAGCCCAGAAAAAAGGGAATAACAATTGATACAAATTCAGTGACAAGGTGAATGAGAGAAGACTGATAGGCATTGATTAAGACTAATGTAACAAATAGAAAATACTGAAACACAAATGGAGACTGAGCATGACAGTGGGACAAGAAGGAAGCAAATGGAAATAGAGGAAGCAACTGGGGGATAATGGGCATTTATAGAGGTTCAAATACAGGTATATACATAGTGGCACATATTTATAAGTGATGATGGAGAAAGAGATTAACATGCATACTTATAGGGTTAGTAGTAGGACAACAGATGGGCATTGGACCTCCACTCAAGTACCTCCTTAGTTTAAGAACACTCTGTTCTATTAAATTGGCATTCCAATATGCTCACCTTTCCGATCACTGAAGAAAAAAGTGTGCATAAGCAAAGGTGGTGAAGAAAGCTGATGGTGCCCGGCTATCAAAAGATGGAGTGTCTGGGGTCTTAAAGACTTGAAAGTAAACAAGCAGCCAGCTAGTTCAGAAGCAACAAAGCCCACATGCAAGAAGCACACTAGCTTGTGGGATCACGAGGTGTCAAAGGGATTAGATATCAGGCTTCAAGAACTAAAAAGCATAGCATTGTGTGTTCACTTTCCTGATATGATCACTGAGGACAAGTGTGTGCATAAGCAAATGTGGTGAAGAAAGCTGATGGTGTCTGCCTACCAAAAGATATAGCATCTGGGATCTTAAAGGTTTAAGTAAACAAGCGGACATTCAGCTCAGAAGCAATAAATCCCTCACAGAAGAAGCACACCAACCTGTGTGATCATGAGGTGGTGAAGGGATCCAGTGTCAGGCATCAAGGAGCTAAAATTATATTATTATTATTAATGAGGGGGGTACAGATTGGTGACCCAAAGCCCATCAATAGGTGAGGTAACATCCTTTTGCAGAGGGGTTACAAGGAAGATATGAGCCAGTTAAGTTACAGGGTAGTAGCAATGAAATATGCAACCTTCCTCTAGTTCCCAAATGCTGCCTCCCACCCACTATCATGACCCCAGTTCTACCACATAAATTCAGCTAAACCAGGAGATGTACAGTGAAGTTGAACACATGAGAAATGTAGGATAGATGTTCCCTCAAGACTAGTAATAGGAGTGGTAATTCCAGGAGGGAGGAGGGATGGAGGAATAGAAAGAGAGAACCAACTCCAGTGATCTACACATAACCTCCTCTCTGGAACATGGACAACAGGGAAGCGAGTGTTGGGACACATTGGACAGTATACAGTATGAAAAAAATAACAATTTGTAAATTACTAAGGGATTAAGGGGGGGGGGGAAGGGTAATATAGGGAGCTGATATTGGGGGCCTGAAGGGAGGGAGGATGCTTTGAGAGTGGTGATGGCAATAAGTGTGTAAATGTGGCCTGCATACGATTGATGTTTGTATGGATTGTGATGGGAATTGTATCAGCCCCCAATAAAATGATTCAATTAAAAAAAGAAGAAAAGTGTGGTGAAGTAATCAGAAGGTGCCTAGTTGTCAGGGAAAAAAATAGTACGTTGTGTTTTAAAGGCTGGTCTGAAGCAAGCATCCATATAACAGAAAAGATAGCTAAATCTCCACTAAAGAGGGACATCAGCCTGTGTAATTCAAGGATTTGAAATGATAAAAACCAAAATTAAAGAATTTGAGCTTAAATACTGAGTACTTAGTCACTTTGCAGAAGACTAAGGATGGCAGTGAAAGCTCAAAATCCATTTGCAAAGTCCTCGTTGGAAAATGCCTCAACCAAATTCCCCCAGATTATTGAATAGGGATGTGAACAATCTTGTTCATGGAAAGGGTGAATTGAAAAGTTAATTACTGCAGATAGAGTTTGTTTCAAATTTAGCATCTTTCCATTTCTACCAATTTTTAACCTGCCCTAGTTTTCATTACGTTATTATTTTTATTAGTATTATTATATTTATAATTGCTGTTAATTTTATTTATTTTAATGTTATGGTATCTTATTATTTCTTGAGAATGAGCTTTCCTGTGTATTATTTTATTGGTTCTGCTAATTTTTCCTTTTACTTCTTATTGAATTGTTTTCTTTATATGAAATCCAGAATAGGTAAACTTATAGAGATAGCAACAAGATCAATAGTTCCATGGGGAAGTTGTGGGGACAGGAGATAGTGATAACATTGAATGTAAGAATAAAGAAAATATTTCAAATTTACTGTGGCAATGATTTAGCAACACTCTTATGAATTTGAACATCGATTTCTATTATATGTGAATTCTATGTCAACAAAATGGTTGTTTAAAAAATGGTGTGGTTATGAGGTTTAGAGAATGTGAATTATGGAATATATTTGACCTCCACATCATAAGATCAGTTTTGTTCTGATTCATATACTTGAAGTTATTCATTCATGGATGATTGGCATGCTCATTCTGTCTTCAATATCTTTTTGTCTCTCTTTCATGATTTCTACAGTCTCCTACTAATCACAAGATTGGCAATACAAACACACCAGGCACCCTGCAGGAGAAAGATAAGGCAGGTTTGTTCCTATAGATATTAAATCTCAAAAAACTTATATAAGGTCACTGTGAGTTTAAATTAACTCAGTAGCAGTGTGTATAAATTTGGAGCTAATTTCATGTTTTCTAAATCCCCCTCTCCCTATATCAGTCTGTGTCATTTCTCTAGAACTATGTTCCAGTTTACTAATTCTTCATTGATTTTTATGGCAGTTGCTATTTAACTCATCTTTTTTGTTAATAAGAAAGATACAATTGCCATTTCTAAAAGTATTTTTCTGGTCAGTTAGGACAGTCTTAAATATCTAGCACTTTTTTGTGACTCTACTTATATCTTGTGTGCAGATTATTGTCCCTGCCATTTCTAACTTATAGTAAACTATTTTGTGTATTTGATAATGTTTAGTTGAAAGCACATTCTGAAAAATATAATTATATGGAAATTCTGATGGCTTAAATTGAGGATGGTATACTCCACCGATTTTCACTGCTTTTGCTGTAAACCAGGGGGTACTACCAATTGGGAACCATTGGCTAATTGGAAACATCAGGCTTAATTACACTCTGCTGTGGTTCTTAAGCAACAATCACTCAATCCAGATGAAATTGACATTCGTGCCCAAGGAAGCCCCAAATTTCATTTTCTAATAATTCACTTCTCTAATTTTAACTTCAAATCAGTCCCAAATTCCTGTCCTGGCTTTCTATAATTTGCTTATAATCCCAGATATGCCATAACAGTGATTTGTGTTTGTGTGTGTTCTCTGTTGAGTTTTTTGTTCGTTTGTTGTTTTTGTTTATCTAGTATCTTATTTTACTTAGTGTGAAAAACATTCAGGTTCTCAAGACCCCCATATTACCTCCATTGTCAACCCTGCTCTCAAAGAATATTCTTTATTATTAAAAGTTATGGTGGTAAAAGAGAGACAATGTTCAGAAATTGATTGTGGTAATGATTGCGTAATTCTTCTTGACATGATTGAAAAATTAAATTGTGTGATATGTGGGTTATATGCTAAAAAATGGAAGAGAACAAAAAGGGGGGGGGATAAGTTCTGGTGATTGTCTGCACTAATTAGTGCTCAGTCTATACTGACATATAGTGATGCTATGGGAGAGAATGGAAGTACTTCAGCGGGTTCTGAGTTTGCACGCTTCACAGAGCAGACAGTCACATCTTTCTCCCTCGGAGTTCCTGGAAAGTTCAAGCTACCAGTACAACTTTAGATATTATACCACGGAGGCATCTTATATTAAATTAACTTCCACCTCAATTCAGTATGAACTCATTTTAATTTGAAGGCATCTGCAAGGATTATTTCCAAATAATAATTCACAGGAACCAGGGGTTAAAACTCAAATGTATCCTTGTGTAACACATTTATCCTAAGATGTGTCTTTTTTAAAAACTATTTGGTGAGAGCTCTTACGATGCTTATTACAATCCATACATCAATTGTATCAAGCATTTGTGTGCATATGTTGCCATCATTCTTATCTAGGCAGTTACTATCTATTGAGCCCTTGGTATCAGCTCTTCTTATTCCCCCTCTCCCCCACCCTCATGACCCCTTGATAGATGATAAATTATTATTTTCATGTCTCACACCTACATTGTCTCCCTTCCCCCATGATTTCCGTTGTTCTTTCCCCTGGAGGTGTGAGTGTGGTTGTGTGTCAATGAGTTCCATCTTCTTCTCCTCCTCTGCACCTTTCACCTTTCCTATCTGGTATCTCTCTTCCCATTTCTGCTCCCTGATTGCAGGTGTCCTGAGCTCTTATTTCTTAGCTATACATGTGTAAATTGTCCGGTCTTGTCCAAAATAAGAGGTATCACTGAGGGCATGGTGGTGGGGGTAAGGGAAACTCAAAGAACCAGAAGAATATTGTGCATTTCATTGGCACTTCACTGCACCCTTGTTGACTCATCCCTTCCCTGTGATCACTTTGTGAGGGATGCTCCATTGTTTACAGATGGACTTTGGGTCTATGCTCCAATCCCCTTCCTTCTTAGCCATATGATTTTGTATTTTTATTGGTAAGGGTCTTCTGATGCCTGTTACCTGGTCCAGATGACAGCTCATGCTTGCACAAGCAAGTGTGCTTCTTCTATGTGGCCTTGTTGTTACTCTGCTGACTGGCTGCTTGTTACACTTCAAGCCTTTAAAAATCTGGACACATTTTTTTAATAGCTGAGCAATATCTGCCTACTTCACCCCACTTGCTTATGTACCCATTTTGTCTTCAGTGATTGTATTGGAAGGGTGAGCAACTCAGATTGCCAATTTGTTAGAATATATTCTTGTATGGAGTGAGGGTCTGAGCAGAGGCCCAAAGTCCCATGTCCATTCACTACCTCAGTGTACTGACATATATGTATATAGGCCAATACATCTATTTGTATGGATCAATGTAATTACATAGGGGCACCTCTATGCTCACATCTCTGTCCATAATTTTGCTTCCTAGATCTTTCTGTTTCCTTTTATCTTCCTTCTGCCCACCATCACATTCACTCTACTTCTGCCTCACAGTACTTCCTTTCAACTAGATTGCTGTTGCACCAGCACCCCAGGATCTCTACATCCACCTTGCTATTTTTTTATTCCCTTGTTGTTCTCCAGTCTATGGCACTGTTTGCCCATCACCCTTTTCCGCACCGCCTTATGCCTGGGACCATTGGTCCCATCGCGTTCTCTTAGCATATCTGTTTTGTTTAAGTAGGCTTACCAACAATGAAACGGAATAGTCCAAAGAAATAGAAAACAAATGATTAACAAAAAAAATGAGAGAGAGAAAGAAGAAAGAGGGAAAAAAAAGAAGCAACAACAAAAACACTCCAAACAGAGACCAAAACAAAAACACACAACAACTACAGCAAAAAAAAAAAAATTGCATGCTTCCAGGTCTATCTGTTAACCTTTATGACCATCTCCCCATGGGTCCTGGGGGAATTCCAGGAACTCCTAGCTTGAAATCAATTTTGGGGGGCTCTTTAGGGGATTTATGGCTTTGCTTAGCTCCCATTACTGATCTGTTGTGTTCCCTTCTGAAAGGAGTGGGGCTATATGGTGATTTCCTGCTTGTGCTCAGTGGATGTTGATCCTCTGACCATAGTGTATCTTCCTCAGGGTGAGATGTCCTGCAGCATGGTCTTTTAGTTTTTTCTTTTCCTAGAAGACCCATCTATCTCAATGGATAATTTGGCAGGATAACGGATTCTTGAGCAGGCGTTGTTTTTTTTTTTCTTTCAATTTTGGAAGATGTTGCTCCACGCTCTCCTCCTCTTAATGGTTTCTGCTAATAGATCAAAGCGTATTCTTACCTGAGCTCCTTTGCATGTTCCTGTCTTCCTTTCTCTTGCTGATCTTAAAATTTTCTCTTTTTCGTCAAAGTTGGATATTTTCACTATTATACATCTTGGTGAGTTCTTCTGGGTGTTTGATCTAGTTGGTGTCTCCTCTACTGCCTGTGTGAGTGTTTGATTATCATTCATTAAGATGGGGAAGTTTGCTTCCAGAAATTCCTTTGCTATTTTTGCTGTAGATTTGATTGTAGTGGCCTGCTCATAGAAACCACGTATTCGAATATTATTCCTCTTCATAACACCTATCATTGATCTCGAGTTTTCTTCCACCTCTTTTATTTTATTTGACTTTATCATTCACTTGATGTGGTTTGAGCGTCTTCGAGATCACTGATACAGGTCTCTGTCTCCTCAAGTCTAATCGTAAAGTCTGTGATCTTGTGTATAGCTTCTGCTACCTCATCCATTAGCACCTGTATTTCCTTTGGGCGCTTGTACTTCATCCCTTCTATCGTGAAGTTCATCCCAATTGTGGACTACATCTCCTCAGTCATTGCATCCTTATTCTGCATTGCTTCCCTCAACTCCTGTATTATTCAAAGCAGCCCTCTGAAAACTTTTTGTGGTTGGTCTGCATCTGATTCTTCTAAGAGAGTTTTTAATTCTGCTATTGTGTTTTGTTTCTTTGGGTTGTTTTGTTGTTGAGAGAGATGCAGTTTGCTGATGCTTCCTTGACCTCTTTGTAGAGGTAGGCGCCATGTTTCTGGGAGACCAGCAGATCCTTGGCTGTGTGTTACTGAAAGGATCCTTTCAGTGGGTTGCCTATGGCATACTATAGAGGTGGGTCAGTCTGCCTTGAAGGCAAAGGTTCCTCAGCAACTCAGTAGCCAACAGTTATAAGCAATGTAAGTGAATTGAGTGTGGCCTGGGTCACTGATCACCTGGGTCCTGGGTTAGGCTAGAAATGGGGGCATAGTGCCCTCTGGACCAAGAATAAGTGCTGTGCTAGTCCTCGTGGGCTCAGATGGACTGTGGAGTTCCTGAGGTGTTACTCCAGGATCCTCCAACTCATGGAAGGGACAACAGCCCTACAGGGACGGGCAAAGGGTAGCTGGGGGTAAATCCTCTTGGCATGGCCCTGCAAAGTCCAGCAGAGGACTGCTGGCAGCACTCCCACTTTATAAAGCCCCAAGAGATCCAAAGGAGCATGCTGGACATGCTGCTGGACATGGCCCTTCCAGATCTGGTGGAGGGCCACAGCTTATGCAACCCTACATCCATTGTATCAAGCACATTTGTATGTATGTTGCCATCATCATTTCCAGAACATTTTCTTTCTAATTTGAACCTTTGGTATTAGTGCCTCTACATTTTTCCCTCCTCACCCACCTTCCCTCCCTCATGAATGATTTAAAATTTTTTGGAAATTTTTCATGTCTTACACTGACAAATGTAATGTAAAGTAATGTCTTACGCTTCACCCATTTTAATATTGCCCATCCCCTTGGAAGAGTGCTACATGTAGATCATTGTGATCAGTTAACCTTTTCTCCTCCCCCCCCCCCATCTTCTTTTTACCCTCCTGGTATCACTCCTCTCATTATTAGTCTCGAGGGGTTTGTCTGTCCTGGATTCCCTGCGTTTCCAGCTTTTATCTGGAATAGCCAGATTTATAAAATTGAATTGGGTCATCATAGTGAGGGGGAGGAAGCACTAAGAACTAAAGTTATATGTTTTATAAGTGCTATATTGTACCCTGACTGCCTTGTCTCTTCCTGTCACCCTTATGTAAGAGGATGTCCAATTGTCTACAGAGATGGGCTTTGGGTCTCCATTCCTCAATCTTTATTGATATGATTTTTTGTTCTGGGTCTTTGATACCTGATACATGTTCCCATTGACACCTCATGAACACATAGGCTGGTATGCTTTTTCCATGTGGATCTTGTTACTTCTGAGCTAGATGGCTGCTTGCTTATCTTCAAGCCTTTAAGACTACAGATGCTATATCTTTTGATAGCCAGGCACCATGAACTTTCCTCATCACATTTTCTTATGCACCCACTTTGTTATCAGCAATTCTGTTGGAGCAGTGAGCATCACAGAATGCCAGGTTATTAGAACAATGTGTTCTTGCATTGAGGGAGTACTTGAGAGGAGATCCAGTGTCTGTCTATTACCTTAGTACTTAACATTTAAATATATGTACATAGATCTTTTCCCTATAATTATATAAAATATATTTGCATATGTATTTGCCTGTAGTTAATCCTCTATAAATGCCTTTGACCTCTAGTTCTTTCCTTTATTTCCTTTTATTTTCCACTTGTCCCACTATCATGTTCAGTCTTCTTTCAGGTTGCAATAACCCCTTTCGGTTACATTGCCCTTGATTAAGTCCTACCAGGCATCCTACACTCTCTTCACCGTCAATTTTAGATCATTTGTTGTTCCCTTGTCCCTGGGTTTTTAACACCCACTTCCTTTCTGTCACCTTCCTCTCTCCCATGTCCCCCAGAAACCACAGTCCAATTGGTTTCTCCTCCAGATTATTTATCCCACCTATATTATCTAGACAAGCAGAGATACTAACAAGCAACAAACAAGGCAGAACATTACAAAACAACAAAACAAAAAACAACAACCAAAAAAGAAAAAGCCAATAAATAGTTCAAGGTTAGTTTGTTGACCTTTAGTAGTATTTCCAGCGGAGTCTGAAGGTGTGCCATGCCTTTGCACTACAGTCTATTTTTGGTTTTCCCTGGGACTTGATTGCTTTGCTCTTCTTGCTGTTATGTGGTACGCCCTTAACCTTTTGCCCGGGTTTGATGGGGTCAGATCAGGCACAATTCCTGCACTGTGCCTTCAGTGTCCATGTACAATGTTTTTCTTGTTCTTGTAAGTTATAGCTAAGTGTTTTAATTTAACTTTAGCATTGTTGCATGTATTTCAACCCATAAAGAAAACTATTTACAAATAAGTTATAAATTCAAATATATCGAGTTGCAATTAGTTTTACTTTAAATTATAAATATTAAACTACATGGAAATACTATGACCTTGTATACTGCCACTCTTCCACATTCTTCTATAGCTAACTATAAGTATTCCCATTGTGAAGCTTTTGGGATTTTCAATGTACAGAATCATGTCATTTCCATTTGTAGACAATTGGACATCCCCTCACAGATGGATCACAAAGAAGGGATAAAGCAGCCAGGTGCAGTACAGCACTGACAAAACACAAAAAATTCTCTAGACCTTAAATGCTTCCACTCTCCCCATTCCCTTGCCTACTATCTTGACCCCAGTTCGACCTTAAAAATCTATCAAGAACAGAACATGTAAGAGGGTACAGATAAGATCTATCATAACACAGAATTCAGGAAAGACAAACCTCTCAGGACCAACATTAGAGTAGAGATACCATGATGGTAGGGAAAAGGATGTTGGGGGGGGCGGGGATTGGAGAGGAGAACGGTAGAACTCACCACAATGATCGACGTAAAACTCATGTGGTAAAGAAACATAAATGTGGATGAAAGCAGACTGGGGACAGTGTAAAATATGAAAATACACACATTTTATAAATTATCAAGGTTTCATGAGGGTGGGAGCATGGGGGAGAGAAGGGAAAAAAGAGGAGCTGATACCAATTAGGAAGAAAATGTTTTGGAAATGACGATGGCAACATATATACAAATGTGCTTTATACAATTGATGTACGGATTGCTTTATGAGCTGAAAAGGCCCCCAATAAAATTATGATTAAAATAATAATAAAGTAAAATAACCCCATCCTATAGCACCACTTCTTGATGGCAATACACTGGCATGAAGCAGCGAACTAACAGAAATGCATGGGGCCAGGCCAAGCTATGTTGATCCCTTCCCCAGAAGAAGGCAATACAGAGTACAGCATTAAAGATATATCCTGGGAAGAGAGACAGGACTGTCCAGACCACATGGGACAATAAAGGAGAAAGAGAGAGAAAGAACTTCACCATGACCCACAAGGCCCTGGGAGGACATCCCTGCTTGGAGCAGCCAATGCACCAAGAGGACCATAGGGTCAGACTTACCATGAGACATTCACTGACCCTTAGTGCAATGGGGAACAGGACTGAAGACTCTGTGGAGAACGTGTACCCAATCTGCCCCATGCACATGGGTGAAATGTGAAGAGGAGGCAACAGGGCAGCAAGGGAAGCAATGTTACCATGTGCCCAAGGAATTCTGAAAATAGATTTCTGCTTGAGGACAAGACTGTTCCTTTTTTTTTTTTTTTTGGTCAACAAACTTGCTTTATTGAGACGAGAACAGAGGCGGTGCAGGCATGTGTCAGGGGCATGGGTACCTGTCAGACTCATGCTGACTCACCAGGTTTGAGTTGCTCCATGCGACATCGGGGAGGCGGTGATCCCCTCGAGTGGCCGTGTCCACTGGATACAGGTATCTGTGCAGATCAACAACAGCCCATTTCCACCTTCGTGGATCCAGGGACACAGGGGGGATCAGCTCAAGGTGTCCTCCAGTGGCAAGAGCCCCGGGATCCCCTTTCCTCAGTAACCTGGTCCCCCACACACTCCTCTGTACTGACGCCCCACTGCATAAGGGGGATAGAGGTGACTTTCCCAGGAGTGGACTGTCAACCAGCTCAATCTGCTCTCTGCTACCAAGTGACTGGAGCCAGGTGGATGAGGTAGGGGGTGAAAAGAGCAGAGGGGATGACCAAGTACGGGCAAGACCCCTGAG
>PVJH01048777.1:0-10631 GCA_004026705.1 Nesogale talazaci
ATCCACACTAAGAGAGACCCGGGAGGGCAGAGTGGAAATACCCCACCCCACCCCACCCCCGAGGGTTTTGGGGCTTGGAAATCCAGGGGACTGCAGAAAGTTCGAGGGGAAACTGCATACGCTTTTAATTCCTTTCCCCACTCCCACCCCTCACCCCCACACCAAGGGCCTTTTGAAGACCCCTGGGATGTGAGGCGCTGACCATGGTGCCTAGCCTGGCACGCGCACAGCAGCTGCTCAATATAAGGAAGAATTTGTCGGGGGAAAAGAAGGGATGGGCGATTCAGTGAGCAGTTACCTGGTGCCAGGCCAGAGGCTGTAATCCACGGGGCCTTCTCGTTTCCTCCCTGAATCTTTACAATCAGAAGAAAGGAGTCTTTCCACTCCCAGAAAGACAGACAGTCTCAGAAACCCACCGGGCAATTCTGCCCTGTGCTACAGGGGTGCTGGAGTCGGCATCAGCAGCGTTGTAGGGTGAACCCTTAGAGGGAGGGGACCCAGTGAGTTCAATGCATGAGGGCTAACCTCAGGGTGGCTGGTTCAAGCCCACCAAGCCACTGCCCAGGAGAAAGATGAGGCTGTCTGCTTCTGTAAGGATATGCTTGTTTGTTTGTTTGTTTGTTGGACCTTTCTTGTTTTCTTTTTTTTTCTTTTGTGGGCATCACTGCCCACCCCCCCACCCCCCGGTGGGAGTAGGAGGCCCAGTCTTGCTCCTGGAGAGCTACTGCTGGATTTGAACCATCAACCCTAGGGGCCGCAGTCCCACACACAACCACTACACCACCAGGGCTCAGTCCCGGTTTTCTTTTATTATTTTTCACACTTCTACCTTCTGTCTCCCCACCCTCCCTCACAAATCATTGTATCAGACGTCATACCATTCCATCGTTCAATCACCTCAAACGGTGATTGGGAACAACTGTTCCCAAAACCCATTTGAAAACATTTTCTTCCTTCTTGAGCTCCTTGATATCGGCTTCCCCTTCTCCCCACCTCCACCCCACCCCCAGAAACCCTTGTCCTAGTTGTTGTCCCTAAAGGTTTCTCTAGAGATTTATAGTTTGGCTAATCCCCATGAGGACAAGAAAGAAGAAGCTGCTTTAACGTGGATTGTGGTGGCAAGCATCCAGCTCTTTTTTATAGGACTGAAGGATCGAGTTGTATGCGATATGAACTGTATGCCAATAGATGGGTTCGCATCTATATTATGTCTTATACATTATATATCTCCAGCTTGGGAAACCTTCCGTGGGGTCACTATGGGTCGGAATGGACTTGATGGCTGTGGGTCTCACCTCAAAACCAGCGTGCTGTGGTGCCCAGAACTAGCAGTCCTGTTCTGCAGAGGAGGAAACTGAGGTTCCCTGACTGACCCAGAGGGAGGCAAGGTGGGGCACTTCCTCTGGAACTTGCACTTTAAATAACCATGAACTCCATCGGACCTCAACTCTGTCAGCCCCCCGGCTGAATTCCTGGCACCCGACACCTGGTACCTATCCTCAGTCTCCCTAATATCTCTCTCTCTCTCTCTCTCTCTCTCTCTCTCTCTCTCTCTCTCTCTGGGCCAATCCTATGTGCACTTTGCCGAGAGGCCAAACAAGACGCAGCAGCTTCTATTTGGTGCTGAGAGGTGCCAGCACAAGGCAGAACCTCTAAATCTCTGTCTGCATCCACCCATGTGGCAGATTAGGGACAAGCAAAGCCTCAAGAAGAGGAGGAGGAGGAGAGAGAGAGAGAGAGAGAGAGAGAGGATGGGCTCGGCACTGGACATGTGTAGCCACCAAGCAGCAGAAGCCTAAGAAAGGAAACAGCACCCCGGCTGCCTCTCCCCCAGGCTCTCTCTGGATTTGGAATTGGAGCCGGGTTCCAATTCTCTTCACCTGCAGGAACTGGGCGAGTCTGAGTCCTCGCCTCACGCCTCAGTTTCCCCTTCTGCCAAGGGAGGAGTTCGCAAAATCCCCACCTCACAAGATCTGTCTCAACACTCTCTGAAGTGATGCTTTAAGAGGCTAGCTGCAGTGGCGAGGCTGAGGAACATGGCCATCACTGCTGCCTGGTGTGACTGCTCGGTGACCCCCTGTCCCCCGAATGAGCCATGCCCAGAGCCAGGCCATGGATGAGCACTGCCTTCAAATCGTCCCCTGCCCCGCCTCCTCCTCTGGCCCCTGCCGACCTGGTTCTTCTCCCGGTACCAAATCTGGGCCCTCGGCACAAAGAGGGTTAGGCAACTGCCCCAAGAGGCCTGACCGGGTCGTGCCCCCTGGCCCGGGCCTGCCACACCCGCCCCAATGCCCAAATGGGGCCCCAGATCCTAGGTGACTTGATCCCTCCAAATTCAGGTGATCTTCCCCCCTGCTCCAAATCACCGAACCTTCCCCGGTCCAGAGCCAGACGGAGCCAAGCCCCAACCAGGAAGGAAGGAAGGACCTCGGAGAATCTGGACGAGCAAGGAGACGCCAGGCCCAGGTTTGGGGTGAAAGATGGCAGTGACCGGGTGCAGCTGGCCCCTCCTCATCAGTGGTGAGCAAGGAAGGCGAAGTCCCATGTCCCGCCCCAACTGTCCCTGGCAGCACCTCGAGCCCCTCTGGTATTGGGGTGGGGAGGAGGCCCCCAGGCACAAGAAGGGAAGGTGGGAGCCTGTGTCCCGGCAGGCTGATAGGAAGGGCAGCTCGACTTCACAGAGTCGGCCAGAACAGGTTTCTGAAACGGGGGGGAGGGGTGAGTCAGAGACCCTGATGCCTGTTTTGGTAGAATTTTGCTAAGGAGGCTGGGTGGCACCATGGGCTAGGTGTTGGGCTGCCAACTGTGAGGTCAACTGTTCAAGGCCACCAGCTACTCATGGGGAGGAAGATGAGGCTGTCTGCCTTCAAAACCCTGTAGAGGGTCATTGTGGGTCAGAATCAATTCAATGACAGTGGGCCCTTCAGCACCAGGCCTGGAAACCTTACAGGTCCTTAGCAGCCACTCTGCCCCTCCCGGAAAAGGAGGCTTTGGGTTATCGCCTTCCCCCTTCCTGGTCTCAGTTTCTTTGTCCATGAAATGGGCCTATCTCATTTCTGAGGTCCCTGCCCTGGTCTGAAATCACACCTATTGTGTGCCGGAGCAGAACTCCAACCCCCGGCCACCGAGTCGAACCGGGACTCTGGGGGTCCTGTATGTCAGGGTCGACCTGTCCCTTGTAAGTTTCCAAAGCTGTGAATCTTTACGGGAGCAGAGAGCCTCCCCTCTCTCCCTCCGAGAGGCTGGTGGGTTTTGAACCACCGACCTTGTGGTGAGCAGCCCCGTGTGGGAGCCATGAAGCCATCAGGGTTGTTTACGGGCCTGTTCTAAACACTCTCATAGGCGAACAGCAGCTACCCTCTGAGGGTGACCGCTTCATAAGCCTCCAGCTCGCAGAGGAGAAAACAGAGGCTTATTCGGTGAGCCTGAGGCCACGCAGCTAGGAAGTTGCAGGGTTCAGCACCAGACCAACGCCCGCAGCCCTGGCCAGCTTCTTCAGCCTGGAAAGTTCCAAGCACCAGCCTGGAAAGTTCCAGGCACCAGTAAGGGCATGTAGGAGCTTCCGCTCTGAGAACAGCCCCCTGACATCCAATCCAGACAAGCACACAGAGCCCTGTGGGGTTGAAAAGGAGAGAAGCCGGTTGCCTTTGTCGTGGGTAGACTCCCTGCCCTGGTGGGCCAGAAGAGGCAGGGGGAGTACGCTAGACTGAGAGTCCGGGCCCAGGGGCAAGCTCCAAAGTACTTCACGCCCTGCCATCGGGTCAATTCTGAATCATAGCAAGCCTCTAGGCCTGGGTAGAACTGCTCCTGGGGTCGGCTTGTCTTTGTGGCGGGGAGGGGGGAGAGGTGAAAGCTGTTTCTTTGGTGGCTTTGAACTGCTGGCCAGGAGCAGGCAACCCTCAAAAAAAAAAAAAGTTACTGCCACACTGACTCAAAGGGAGCCTCATCTGGCTCCCAAGAAGCAGCCAGTGGTTTCAAACTGCTCACCTTGCGATTAGCAGCGCAGTGTTTTAACCATGATGCCAGTCACCATCAGGGACTATAGCTGGACTAAAGAAGCCAGTTCTGGTCCCACATGAAAACAAAAGGTCCAGGAGCCCAGCTCTTGCGAGATGTGGGTGAGGCTGGGTGCAGTTGCAGCTTCGAAGCTCCTAAGGTTTGTGGGACACGTCGAACTAGCGATTGTCCCCAGCACCCTGCTCAGGGTGCCGCCATGAGGTAGGTGGTCCTGACGGGTGGCACCTCTGGGCTGGCATGAGCCAAAGCCTCGCAGAAAACCTCCAAGAATGAATCCATGATCCATTCATGAGCCTCCGTCTGAGGGGGAACGTGAAGAGCTCTAGAAACCCCGTGACTGTAATCCATGCTCCAAGGCGGGTCGGGTGGCAGGTTTGAAAGTCATAATCCTGCTGAGCCCTGGTGGCCTAGTGGTTGTGCGCCGGACTGCAGCCCACAGGGTTGACAGTTCAAAGTCCAGTAGCAGCTCTCTGGGAGCAAGGCTGGGCTTCCTACTCTCACCAGGGCAGCTATGCCACACAAGAAAAAAAGAAAGGAAGGAGGGAAGGAAGAAAGGAAAGAAGGAAGGAAGGAAGGAAAGGGAGAGAGAGAGAGACATATTCCAAGTGACTTCAAAAGTCAGTGGGGAAGTTCCTTCCTCTTTCTGTTCCTCGGTCCCTCATTTTCCCATGAAACCTCCCGGTCTATTTTACCTGGAACCTTGAAGGCGCTCAACCTCGGCGGTTCAAGCCCACCAGCGGGGCGGAAGGAGAAAGATGTGATGGTCCGCCTGCCTAAAGATTTGCAAACTCACCGCCAGGGAGGGAATGCCCCCTCACAAGTGACCCGATAGGATAGGCCAGAACTGCTCCCTAGGGGGTTGTGGGAATGCAAATCAGCCTACGAGTGGAATGAGAAGGAAGCAGCCCACCGGGTCACCCACTACGACCCAGACCCTGGGAGACAGTTCTACGCTGTCCTAGGTCAAAAACCAAACTCATTGTCATCAAGCTGATGGCGACTCATGGTGAACCCTACAGGGCGGGGCAGAGCTGCCCAGGGGGTGGGAGGGTGGGGATGGGGGTGGGAGACTTTGTAGTTCTTTATGGGGGTACAACCCCGAATCTTGGCCACACTCGGAAAGGCTATTTATGAGCCGCGACTGTGAGGCCAGGAGCGTGCGCAGTGAGCGTCATGGGCGGGGCTTCCTCCCCACCGGCCCCTCCCCCTTGTCTTCCCCAGCGGTGGTCCTGAGTGTGGGCGCCCAGATCACCATCACTCCTCAGCCTGCCCAGCCCGCCGAGGGGGACAACCTCACGCTGGAGGTCCGAGGTCTCTCCGGGGAATTGCTGGCCTATAACTGGTACGCGGGCCCGACGCTCAGCCTGGCCTACCTGGTGTCCAGCTACATCGTCAGCACCGGCGACGAGACGCCCGGTCCTTCACACACGGGCCGCGAGGTTGTGCGCCCCGACGGCAGCCTGGATATCCGGGGCGCCCTGCCTGGCCACTCAGGGACCTACATCCTGCAGACCCTCAACAGGCAGTTTCAGACCGAGGTGGGCTACGGACACGTGCAGGTCTATGGTGAGACACCCTTCTTCCCCTTAAAAAAAGAAAACAAAGAAAAAAAAATCTAAAACGCTTTTTAAAACCATTCAAATAAAGCCACATGAAAACGCGCACCGCCTCCAGGACGGCTTCCAGGATTGCCTCCTGGCCCATTCTATGCTCGATGGCTGGAGGGACACGGCAAGGGCAGGATCGCTCCATGCCCCTTGCCTGGGGGATCGGTGCGGGGGGGGGCGGGGGGAGGGATGCTTCGGAGAGCTGGTGGTGCTCGGGCCCCCTCCCCCTCTGTCTCTCGCTCCCACAGAGATCCTGGCGCAGCCCGTGGTGACGGCCAACCACAGCATGGCGCTGGTGGAGCACCGAGACACCCTGCACCTCCTCTGCGCCAGCCCCAGCCCCGCCGAGGTCCGCTGGTTCTTCAACGGCGAGGCCCTGCCCATCACCTTCCGCCTCGGGCTTTCCCCCGATGGCCGGACACTCACCCGAGCGGGCATCCGCCGGCAGGAGGCCGGGGCCTACCAGTGCGAGGTGTGGAACCCGGTCAGCATCAGCCGAAGCGAGCCCGCCAACCTGACCGTGTACTGTGAGTCCTTCTGGCCCTGCCAGACGCACAGACTCGTGGATGGGAAGACCTGAGGCTGGGGGAGCAGGGGGACGGAGCCCAGGAGAGCAGGGTCCCTGGAGCACACGTCAGTCCGTCAGTCCAGACTCATGCTCCGACCGCCCCTCCTTGGTCCTCTGACACGGTGTCTAACATGACCGGGCTCCATGCAGAAAGGGGTCCCCTCGTGCTCTCCGGCCCTCTTCATGAGAACAGAGGCCACTGGAAGCCAACATTCTACCTTTCCTTCCTAAGCAGGGCCAGCAGGGATGAGGCTACAGGGGGAGGGAGTCGGGGGAAGAGTGGGAGGGGTTATAAAAAAAAAAAAACCAAAACCTTAAACACAACCCACACCATGGATGGAGCCCTCCCCGGAGGGAGGCTGCGCATGCGTGATGTGGAATCGTAGGAAAATGAAACCTTTGAGGTACACCAGAGGCAAAGGAGTAGAAAAGCCACCCCACCCGCCACCCCCGTAATGCTTGCCTGCTGGATTTCCGAACCGCCCGTGCTAACCTAAGAACCCTCGAGATTGCCCGATCATTCTCAACCCTCCACGCCTCCCAATTCTAGAATCGTAGAAACACAGCTTTCTAGAACCTTCTAGAATATTCTATAGCCTAGCGCAGCACCAACTCTGGCAGCCTACAAGTCTAGACTCTACGTATGGCTTATCAGAAAGAAAAAGGACACACAGAGAGAGAGAGAAATCATTTTTGATTGCCCGCATGCCTGCCTGCTTGCTTTTGAAGCCATAGATGTCAGAAATGCCTCGGAATTTTTTATCCGGCCCTGACCCCTTCCTTTTACAGAAAAGAAAACTGAGGTTCTCCTCCCTGTCCCCCTCCTAGAGAGGGGGAGTGCTTCTCAAGATGCTAGACTGATGTGGGAGTCGAAAAGGCTGGAGCTCCCCCAATGGCCACCCCTGGGCCCAGTCATTCTGGTGGAGAGAGTCCAGGGTACCCGCTGTTTCTGCCCCCCGCCCCCCCCCGCTCCCCCTACTGCCCCCCTTTCTCTCCCTCCTGGTCCACAGATGGCCCAGAGCGCGTGGCCATACTCCAGGACTCCATCACCCGCACGGGCTGCACCCTCAAAGTGGACTTCAACGCCTCCCTCACCCTGTGGTGCGTGTCCCGCTCCTGCCCTGAGCCCGAGTACCTGTGGGCCTTCAACGGACGAGCCCTGAAGAATGGCCAGGACCACCTGAACATCACCAGCATGACCGCCGCCCAGGAGGGCACATACACCTGCATCGTGAAGAACACCAAGACCCTGCTCTCGGGCTCCGCCTCCGTGCTGGTCAAGCTGACCGGTAAGCGGCCCCATGCCTGACCCCCACCCCCAGCCCACTCCAGCCGCACATCCCCCTGCCCCACTCACAGCTGGTGCTGGAGATCCTTGGCTCCCTGGTGGAGGGGACAGAGGGCACGTAACCTAGCCTTTGAACAAGTGATAAAGCGGCATTTCAGGTGATGAAATGAGATAGCTCATACCTCGTCGCTAGGGAACCAAGCGGCAAATTGGAATCTCTTCTCTGAGGGGTGACGTAGGCAGGGGAGGGGGCCGTCATATTGACTACCTGCGGGTGGCAGAATGGGAAAACAGCCAGATGCCCCTTTATATGGGGGCGGGGGGTGGTGTAGGGCTTCCCTGTTGTCAATACAGTCCCTCTGGTTGCTTCCCATCATGCTGCCATGCAGAAAACTGGACCGCACAGCCCAGGAGATCACCTGGTTACCTGGCTACGTGGTCCAGGTGATGGCACAGCACTGCGCATGCGCGGCCCCACACACCCTCACCCACTCACTCAGTCCCAGCCAGGCTCGGTGTTGGTGGATGGAAAAATCCCAGCCTGTACTCCCTGGCCCTATATCTGTCCTGAAATGACCTGGGGTCTGAGCTCGGTGGATCCTCAGGGGACACGTTCTCATCCCCTGGGGACAGGGCCTCATTGATTCCACCACAGTGACTTCCCGAGTAGCCACCATCCCCACCCCCCCACCCCACCCCAGGAGAGTGGGCACGCGCCCCTCCCTCCTCCCTCCCACCTGCTCACAGTCTGGGTCTCGTCCAAAGGGTGGATGCTCTCTCACCCACAGCAGACATGACCTTCTCAGAGGTAAGTGGACCTCCCACTCCCCCCTCCAGCATGGACTGATGACCACAGGCCCTGCACCTGGACAGGCCAGGATGGGAGGGGGGTCAAGGTGTGCAGGTATGTGCAGGGGTGTGGCAGTGTCCCCAAGGTCTCCTGTGATCGGTGCTGGGGATGAGACAGAGGAAAGAGAGATCCCAGCCTCCCCCTTCCTGTTGGTCTGATGGAGGACACACACACACACACACACACACACACACACACAGATGGTCCTGAAACAGTGAAAGCTGCTGGTCTGGTGGAGGAGACACACACACATGAGAGAGAGAGAGAGAGAGAGAGAGAGAGAGAGAGAGAGAGAGAGAGAGAGACCCAAAACCATGAAGACTGCTAGTCTGATGGAGGACACACACACACACACACAGATGGTCCTGAAACAGTGGAGGCTGCTGGTCTGATGGAGGAGACACACACACAAGTGCACACCTGTGGAAGGGGGTGCTTCTGAAACAAGGAAGGCAGCTCCTCCTTCAGGGATCTGCCACTCAAAGACAACAGGCAACAATTCTTCATCCATGGGCTTCCTAGCAGCGAATGGAGGCATGAGACCCACCCTCAGATGGGAGAAACTTGGTCTTCACGTGGGGGGAAATTGTCCATTCTGATGAGGAGACATGATCTTAAAGAGAATTCCTTGCCGAATGGGGGTGGCAAAGACCCCTCTGGGGTTCCCATCTTTAGAGGACTCTCAATCTGATGGGGGAGTTCAAGCTCCCACTCTCTAGGAATTCTCAGTCTGACAGCATAGACTTGCCCTCCTCACCTTCTGGAGTCCCCCACAGTCTAATAGAGAGCCAGTCTCATCTAGATGTTCCCAATCTGACAGAGGAGCACCCCGGGCCCCCACTTTGTAGGGCTTGTTAATCTGATGGAGGAGACAGTCTCTTAGGCAGGCTTTCCATCCCACATGGAGCTAAGAGCCTTAACCCCACCTTCTGGGGCCTTTCGTTCAACAGAAGAAACTCGGCCGGGGGGACACCACTCCAACCATCTGAGTTGGGGAGACACAGCCCCCACATTCTGAGAATTTACATTCTAAAGGGAGAGACAGGATCCCCATATTCTGAATATTTATAAGGTCAGACAAGAGAGACAAGAACCCCTTTTGAGAATGTACAGGAGGGTGAAGACACAGCACCCCTTATGTTGAGAGTTTGGATTATGAACATAGAAATAGGACCCTTGTATTCTGGGTACTTATAATCTGATGGAGGAGACACAGACACACAGACACATCCAATGCATATCATTTACAATTTGAAGGCAGAAACAGGATCCCGTATTCTGTGAATTTATAATCTGATGGGGGAGACACGGTCCTTTTCTGAGGATGTACAATCTGGAGGAGTGGGACGCAGAGATGTGGCCTTCATATTGAGAATATAAAATCTGAGGTGGGGAGACAAGAACCCCATCTTCTGAGAATTGACAATGTGCGTGGGGAGACACGAACCCATATCCTGAGGAATAGACTATCTGATGGAGGAGACACAGTCCCCCCTCCCCTGCCCCCAGTCTTGAAATTTTAAGTTTTGAAGGAACAGTTAGGACCTTCATTAGTCCAAGGATTTACAATCTGATGGGGGAGACACAGCCCCCATATTCTGAGGACTTACAGTCTGAACAGAGAAGCAGTCATAGACGATTTGTATAATCTGATGGAACCAGGAACCCCGGGCCCCCGACACGGAATTTCCCATCTGATAGGGGAAAGACTGGTCCAAACTTCTGGACAATTTCCAATCTGATGGAGGAGACATGACCCCATAGCCCCACCCCCACCCCCGCGGAGGCTTTATGGTTGAATGAAAGACGTAACCCGCTAAAGGCTAGGCACTCCCAGTCCCCCAAGGTCACACCAGCACCACCTCGGAGGCCACACAAGCTAGCCCCTTCCTCTGTCTCCCTCCCCAACGCCCCGGGCCCACCTGAGGGAGCGCCAGTCGGGCGGGGTGGCACGGGTGAGCCAGCTGCAGGGACACTGCGTCCCAGGCTGACCCACGCTGGCCCGCACCCCGCCCCCCTCTCTGCAGCTGCCGCGGTTGTCATGACGATCGTGCCGGTGCCGACCAAGCCTATGGAGGGCCAGGACGTGACCCTGACGGTGCAAGGCTACCCCAAGGACCTGCTGGTCTACGCCTGGTACCGGGGGGCCGCCTCTGAGCCCAACCGGCTGCTCAGCCAGCTGCCGTCGGGGAACTGGATCGCGGGCCCGGCGCACACGGGCCGCGAGGTGGGCTTTGCCAACTGCTCGCTGCTGGTGCAGAAGCTGAACCTCACGGACGCCGGGCGCTACACGCTGAAGAC
>PVJH01048778.1:0-10610 GCA_004026705.1 Nesogale talazaci
AAAAAAAGACCCCAAACTAAGTGCACGATCATTGAGTCCAGGCTGGTTCCCAGCGAGGACTCCTGGCAGCCTTAAAGGGCACATAGACTAGCTCCTGAGAGCTCTCAAGCCCGTCAATCTTTACTGGAGCAGAGAGCCTCGCTTGGAGCAGTCAGTAGGTTCAAACTGCAGACTGTCCTGTCAGCCACTCAGTGTGCAATCCGTTAGGACAGCCGATCTCTGTAAGCCAAGTCTGGAGGGCAACACCCCTCTGTGAGTTGCGAACTAGCAGAGCGGTCTGCAGGGCTGGCCCCAATCCCAGCTACGTCGACTCCCTCTGCGGAAGATTGAACTAAAAGGACGACACTGAAGATACAGCAACTCAGGGAGAATGGTGGGACTGCCTAGACCACATGGGGGATGGGCGGAGGTGGGGGGGGGGGGGCGAGCAAAGAGCGAGAGGGAACTGCATTCTGCCTCACCAAGCCCCAAGGACAATACTCCTCCTCTGAGCAGTCAAGGCACAGAGAAGACCAGAGACACTTCATTCCCCTCCTATGTGGGTGTGGAGAAGACCTCAGACCGGCTGTCTTAGTCTGAATTGGGCTGACCTCTAGCATATGCTGAAAACCCTACACTTTTTTGCTTGTCTTAATCATTTTATTGGGGGCTCGTACAACTCTTATCACAATCCTTACACCCATCCATTGTGTGTCCGGCCTATTTGTATGCTTGTTGTCCTCATCATTTGCAAAACGTTTGCTTTCTACTTGAGCCCTTGGTATCAGTTCCTCATTTTTCCTCTCCCTCCCTGCTTCCTTCCCCCTCATGTACCCTTGATAATTTATAAATCACTATCTTGTCCTATGTTACATTGTCCAATGTCTCCTTTCACCTACCTTCCTGTTGTCAGTCCCCCAGGGAGGAGATTCTATGTAGATCCTTATAATCAGCTCCCCCTTTCTATTCCACCTTCCTTCCACCCTCCCGGTCTCACCACAAGTGATTCCAACCCTAGAGCCCTAATAGGATGGAGTAGACCATCCCTGTAAGGTGTCCCATGACAGAAGCCCCCTGCCTTGTCTTTCTCCCACAGAGCGGTGGGCAGGGGTGAACCATGGGCCCACTAGGGCACCCCCATACCTTTTGTGGCGTGAACGATTTGTATTTTTTAAACCCAGGTTTTTATGGAGCCAAGCCATTCTTCTCTACTCACAAGCATCTCAGAGCAACTCGGACAGTTTGTCCAGCAGCGATGATTCAGAACTTGGGGCAGCTGGCACCAGACGGTCTTGGGTGATGGATGCACTGAGGCCCATTGTTCGTGGGGGACAGACAGTATCTTTTGAGGAATTTCAAAAGGGACCAGGGACCAGGGGCCTGCACAGTCCCCCCATGAGGAGATTGGAAGGAAATTAGGTGGCCATCAGATGCCTGTGAAGACCCTAACTGAGCATGCTCAAATTCAAGCCCTTGAGCGGTGGGATACCCTTGGGGGGTCCACACTAGGCTGGGCCTCAGGTGGGTTTTACACAGCCCATGGAGTCAACCAGTACCTTCAACACTGCCTTGGGTTGTGGGTGGTGGGCTAGAACAAAGGCAAGGAGCTTGCTCTGGAACTCCTGCTTATACTCACTCTTCTACCCTGCTCCTGGGCAGAGGCACGGACATCACCGCCTGGGTCTGTTCGGGGTCCACGTGCATCCTCCCTGGGCCTGCTTGGGACCTCTAGTTTCTTGCCCATTCCACCTTTGCTCCCTGCTCCCTGATCATTCCACAGCCTGCCTCACCCCCATTCTGCACGTGATGCGGGGTGGGGGCATTCTTTTCCACGTGGTTGTTCATGATCGGCCATGAATTTGCCCCGGCTTCCTCACCTCATGGAATAGCAGGTACCCTTTGAAACTTGTCCCACACTTCATGAGAACCCACTAGGATGACAAAACGGGTTTGGGGATGCATTTTTGTCATCATGGGAAGCCAAGAACCAAGATATTTCCCACTTAAGAAACTTTATACCTCCTTCTTGCCTCCTGGTGGTTCTGGGGTGAGCGGTGGCTTTCAACAAGGGCTTTCAGTCCCAGTGTGAGCTTAGTGCAGGAGCAAAGCAGACATCGAGCTCCTTGCCACCCTCGGTACAATGGCAAGAGACGCGGTGGGAACGCGTGGCCCCAACCTCATGGTAGCCGATAGGTGTGTGCCCATCGTTGCAGTCAGTGTCAATCCACCTTGTCCCAAGTCTCCCACCTTGCGTTGCTGACTCTCTGTTTTACCAAGCGTCCTGTCGTTTTCCAGGGACTGCTTTTCCCAATAACATGCCCTAGGTATGGAGAGCCTTCACATCTAGGGAGCCCTCTGACTGTACTGTCTGCCTTCCAGGGAAGATTTATTGGTTCCTCTGGCAGTGCAGGCTGGCACTTTCAACACCCTTCACCAACACTATAATTAAAACCTATCAGCTTCTTCTCCGGTCGTCATTCTTTATGGACCAGTTTTCATCTGCAGAGGGAGCAATGGAAAAGACCGGGACTTGTGCCAGGTACACCTTCGTCCTCAACGTGGCATCTTTGCTTTTTAACACTTTGAATAGATCCTGGGCAGTAGAATTGTCCAACTCAGAACTAAGATTAGCTCTCACTAAAGTCTCATAGTTGCTCAATGTCTGGTTCATTATTGTTCCTTATGCCCAGGTCCTGGGGGCCAAGAGGTGTGATAAATTAGTTCTTCTTATGAAATGCCTCCAGAGGAAGGGGAGGCTCTCAACTTTTTGTTCACAAACCGCATCCGAAGAAGAAGAGTAGCAGTCACAGGGTGGAATATGCACCTCTATATTTCTATCATCTGTCATCTCTATTATGAGCATAGGACTCAAAGAGTGTTTGTGTTTGTTAGTTTGTTTACTTGCACGTGCTTTTTGACCTGGCTCTTCTAACCATGAGTGGTTAGTTCAGTGACAACTAGATGAAATGCTCTGTTTATACACTAGCTGTTAACCACTGTGCATTTTCATACCATGGGGACATGTGCCTAAGACCCCACAGCCAAGCCCCCCCCCCCCCCCCACTGTACCACATGTTGGTGAATCACCAGTCTCCCTCCAGAGACCTCTTGTCCCATCCCCTGCCCCTCCCCTGTGATGGGTGAGTGATAGTGCCAGGGTCAAGCTCTTTATTAGCAAAATTTAATTGCTTTTTGAAATATAAATCAGTATAATCCTATTTTCTTTCTTGCATCATCAAATAGTGTTTTGTTTCAATCCTAGGCTGTACCTCTATTTCTGTGGTACCTACAGCATCTTTCTGAAAACAAACTGGGGTCCTGAGAAACAGGTACACTGTAAGCAATCTCACAAAAGTGTGGATCCCAGCTTCCTACCTTACACCTTCAGCAATTTGCTTAATCTCTCCGAGTTTCATTTTTCTCCACCTGTAAAATGGCAGTAATCATAGCACCATGCAGGATTGTTGCAAAACCTGTGAAAATGCTTGACATACAGTAGGTATTTAATAAATGCCTCTTCCCACATGGACAGCTGGTTTGTCAGACTGTTTTGGAGTCACCTGCTTCTGGCTGGGGTGGATTAGAAGCAGGAAAAGAGGCTGTGGCTATTACTGGTGCCTCCTCCTCCTTCTCTGGTGTGTCTGTCCAGCAGGCACCTGTCCAATAGGAAGGGCTTTATACTAATTCTGTTGCTGAGAGACGAGCTGTCATGGTAGTTGAAGACACTTCCCTCAGCTAGGTCGAGAGAAGTCCTGTCCCCCAGCTCCAAGGAATGTTGGGAGCTCATCTCCACTGATGTTGCTGGGATTCCTTTCCTCTTTCTGAGACAAACTGGGGACAGTCCATGAAGCAACCTTACCACCCACAGAGTCTCCTGGCCCAGCCTTGACCTTTCTTCGATCTTTTTCTGACTCTTGCAGAAATAATGGGGCAGGCAGGGCCATGGACCTCTGGGACCAGAAATTTGGCATCACATTTTAAGTCTGGCATGCAGGCTACAATCTGACCCACAAGCATGGGCTGGCCTTGTATGGGTTCACTGGTTCTAAATGTGAGAGAACAGATGATAACAACAATCACTTCAATTTGGCTTTCATCTCCCGTCCATATCTTTCTTGTTTACTTAAGCACGCAGCCTGCTGACAGCTGGCAAGCGCACTGACAGAGAATGAAGATGGACTGGCTTTGATTGCCCCAGGGTTAGCTCCTTGAAGAAGCCCTAGAAGGAATTCTGAGCTGTCCCAAGCTGGCCTTTGCTGGGGGAGAGTTATAAAGCTTTCTTAAGAGCTCATACCCAGTTGGACTTTGTTGCCTCTTCCTAAGCCCCATCCACAAGCCTCTGGAAGCCCAGAGTAGTGAGGACAAGGCAGCTTCGCTCCCAATCCACTAGAAGAGCTGTGACAATTCCTGAGCATCAGCTCCCCCTCTAGAAAATGGCTACACAAACAAGAAATTTTTTATTTAACCCACTATTTAAAAACAATTACAATTTCAACTATAACCAACGCAAGCATCATAAGAATGAGATGGTATACATCTTTTCATCCTAAGTTATTAAAGACTGGTGTGATTTTATACTTGCTAAACAAAAACCTCACTTACTACCCTTGAGTCGATTTGACTCAGAGCAACACTATAGGATAGGATAGAAGTGCCCCCGTGAGTTTCCGAAACGGTAACTCTTTACAGAAATACATTGTGCTTGACATACTGCACATGTATATGTGGATTGTGATAAGAGTTGTATGAGCCCCCAATAAAATGATTTGAAAAAATAAAATAAGAAAATAAATATGGGGTGAAAAACAAGTAGAAAGCCTCCGTTTTTCCCCTCAGTGAATCTGGTGGTTTCAAACTACTAGTCTTTCAGCTAGCATCCTAACACATTACCACGACTCCAGATCTCAATGTGGAATAGGTGCAGTTCAAGTACTCAGTAGTAATAAGTGGCTAACAGTCGGTGGTTGTGCACTCATGATTTTTCATTCACAGTAAGTGCTTTTTGAAGTGAGAGTCTCTGTGAGCACTCTGTGTACCGGGATGCTTAACCACTCCATTGGGGTACAGTGGATAGAGCCTAGGCCCCTAAGGGAAATTCAAACCCAACAGCCACTTGGTGAGCAGAAGATGAGACATTCGCCTCTGTAAAGCTTCTCAGCTTTGGAAACCCTATGGGGTAATCTCACTCTGCCCTTCTGGGTTATGAATCAGAGTTGTCTTGAAGGCAGTGGGTTTGGTTCCAACCTTTATCCTCACCCCAGTATCCCGGTCTCTAGCTCCCCAGGCTCCAGCCAGACACCTGCCAGCTGAGTGATGCATGGCAGTACCCAGCTTGTTGCATTAGCAGAAGGCCTTGAAAGAGTGGTAGTAGCATGTGGCATGGATCATAGCAGGGCACCTGGACTCCCTGACAGGTCTTGTACGATTGTGCATTACAGCCGGGAGTGTGGGTCTAGAACCTTTAAAGTTTATGTGCAAGGCAGTGATGGTTCTTGCCTTTCATGTGGGAGACCCAGATTTAAAGACTGGTCAATGTACGTCATGGGCAGCCACCACCTGTCTGTCAGGGGAACCCTGGGATTTGAACAAACATCAGGAGCCCCAGTTCTGAGACCAGAAGAACTAGATGGTACCCAGTGACTATGATGAACAGCTCTGAAAAAAGATCACATTAGAAAGACCTGTTTAGAATGGGAGAAAAATGTGAGCTTACCAGTCACCTAGAGACCCCCACAACTATGTCCCTTAGTCACCTTCCAGGTTTGGGAAGGGACTCACCTCAGAATTAGAACCAATAACTTTTTAAGATCAAAAGGGGAGTCTTCACCCAAGATCAATGTTCAGAGGGTTAGGAAAGAAGGAAGAATGATAGCAGGACATAGAGAGGAAGAGGGATAAGGGGTGGGACATTGAGAGGGTTCACTGGAGGAGTTGACTCAGAATGTGTATGAGTGTAAAGCTTTGGTCTGCTTTGCACACTTTCACCCAGTTCATAATAATTCCAAAAAGTAGTGTTCACAAATTTAAATTCATAATTTTGTTTCTAACTGTATACCTTAAATGGTAGCTATAAAACCAATGCTACACAATCTATTTTTTTGTTTTTGTTTTTAGTGTTTTAGGCATCACTGCCCTCTGGTGGTGGGAGTAGGAGGTCCAGCCTTTGCTCCTGTGAGCTGGAATTGAACCTCCATCCCAGTGGGCTGCAGTCCCACGCACAACCACTACACCACCGGGGCTCAGCCCTAATTTTTTTTTTTTTTTTTAAGAATCAGAACTATATGTTTCTGATTCCTCTGGACCCAATTTATTCCAGGTTAATTAATTCATCTTAAGGCACCTTTGTAATTGATTCATGTTTATTGAACTACATGCATTTGCTCACACTCCACTAGGTACCAGAGAAATAGTGATGAATAAGGTGATTACATGGTCCCCAATGTGGGTGGGGGAATGGAGACTATATACCTTACAATGATTTCATGACATGTACCTTACCCATTTCATGACATGGGTAGTTCAGCGGTAGAATTCTCAACTGACATGAGGGACTGCTCAGGTTAGATTCTGACCAATGTACTCCCTACCCAGCCATCAGCCCACCCATCAATGGAGGCTTGAATGTTGCCTAACAGGTTGTAGTGAAGCTTCCAGACTAAGCTAGACTAGGATGGAAGGTCTGGTGATCTACATTTGAACATCAGTCAGTAAGAACACCATATTGTGCACCAAGTAGCTTCGTACCGAGGATTGCTAACAAAAATAGGGGTGCAGAGAGGGTGACAATTTAGCAGAACACATTAAGGATGCATCAAGGGCCTGTTGGGAGAAGGCAACACAAAGGCGTGGAATTAAAGAGTGCTTATTATGGTGCTCTTGACTTAAGGTTTGCCAGTGTAGACTGCCCAGTTAAAAGCCCAGCTAAAGAAACTCACTTAATTGCATGAGTTTCCAAGTGGGCAGAGCCCACATTTAGATAATACTTTTAGGTTCAATCAAAACTCATTATTCTCTTAGCCCTCCTTTCAAAGGCAGAATTTATAACCTGGCAAACTAGGAAATACACCCGAGCTGTTTTGCCTTTCAAAGTCCTCCAACGTTAAGTGTCTCACATCTTCTTCCTAATGGGCTCCTCATTCTGCTTATTTAACATAAATCAGATCTAATTCAGTCCCATTTTTAATAGCTCTCTTTCAAAGTCTGTTGAGAAGCCAGTTGGTACAAATCGCCCTAAATGTCCTCCCTCATGGGCAAGACCCATCTGTCAAGATGATCTACAAAGTGATATTCCCTGCTTATGGGACATCCGTGTGGAGCACAGTGCCCTGCCAAGGAGAACTTAGCAAGGGATGCATGTTAATGCCCCAGCGCCCTACAATTGTGTCCTGAAAATCACAGTGCCTTCAGAAAATCATCGATTCTGAGAACCCCCAAATAATAAAGAAATGCAGCCCTTCCTAGAATGACCCAGAGGTAACCTTTGACTGTAATGTGGGGTTGCCAGATTTAGAATATAAAAGTGCAAGACAAATATAATATAATACATATGTATGTATAAGTGTAAGAAAATCCTACAAATGGGACATCTGTAATGCTACGAAAGTCTTCATTATCAGAAATGCAAATTTGACTAGGTGTCATGCATTTTCTTTGAGTGACAGGGAGGCCTGGGTGCTGCCTCTTGGTTTCTGAATCATCATAATTGCATACTGGCCATCCTTTGCGCAAACCCGGCATGTGACTCTGTTGCTAATGTTCAGTTTGGGGAAGCCCATGAAAGCAGGGAATGTTTGGTGTATCAGGGAAATGGTTGGCCTCTCCTAATCGATGAGCCAGGGAAGCAGAAGTGTAAGAGAGAGGGCAAGATTCCCATCTTCCACTGATGTCTATTCTGCAGGCTGTTGATGCCATGAGGATCCTAAGTGGTGACCATCAGAGAGCTGTTCGAAATGAATCATTGAGGCTTCCAGATTGCTATATTTTGAGAAAGATGAAAAATTAGATCAATGTCTGGGTTGAACACTGAAATGAAAACAATCTGGCCACATTTATTTGAGCATCAAGTCTTTTCTTTTTCCTTTCAGGAACACTGTTTTCCAAAACAAACATGACATGAATTTTTGAAACAATAATCATCTATCCTTTCAAAGAGTATACAGTGTTAGAGAAGTTCTCATTTATTTATTCACTGTCTTCCGGTCTTTGCTCACATGTAATTTTCTTAGAGATATCTCCTCTTATCACCCTATTTAAAATAGGTGAGCCCTCTAATCTCGTTTGCTTTTGTCCCCTCCATAATACTTATCATCAAACTACATGTGTACTTTGTTTTTCGGCTCTTTTCTCCTCTAGAATGTAAGTTCCTTGGAAGCTTGGATTTGGGTCTACTTCATTCACTACATTTGCCCAGCAGCTGAAACAAACCCTTCCACATAGTAGGTAGCCAATAAGGAATTATTGAAATCATTCATCCCTGTATTAGTAACCTATGCTGTTTAGAAGCATAGACTCTAGAGACCCATTGACTTCAGTTTAATTCTGGCTCCACAATCTACCTGTGGTGATGTGAGATGAGTTGCATTGTTTCTTGTCCTTCAATGTCCTCATATGAAGACTAGACACAAAAGCAGTATCCCTTGGATAGATGTGATAAGAAAAGATGTGAATGCCCACATTGTCCCCAACACAGGGCCTGACATAGTTAAAGCACTGAATGAGCAGTATTGAGTATCTACTGTTATCCCTAAGGTTTTTAGCAGTATTTAGTGTCTACTGTCATTCATAGGTTTTTGTCTACTTCTTCTGAAGTAGACAACCTATTCCTTCTTCACAGTCTGGCCCTTGTCTGGAAGTTCTGCTGAAACCTGTTCACTTTAGGTGACCCACCAGTGTTTTTGAAAATAGCAGTGAAAATAGCTTCCAGCACCACATCGTAACAAACCGACAGACAGACAAGTGGGGGCAAAGGACAGCATGCTTGGTCCCATAGAGACTCAGTGAAAAAGAGGAAGACCCTCATCAAGATGAACTGACATAGTGGTTGCAACAGTGAGCTCACGTGTAACAATTGTGAGAATGATGTAGGACCAAATGGAGTTCTAGACATAGGGTCAATAGGAGTCTGAACCAACTTACTGGGACCTCACAATAGCAGCTTAGTATCCATTTAGCAAACACTTGTTATGCATCCTTTCTAGCACAAAGTGTACTGAATGTTGGATGACTTGAGTGCACACTGCATAGTCCTTGTCCTCAAAGACCTCATGATCTACTGAGCAAATCTGCTGATAGGATGAAGGATTATAAGAAAGGCTGTAGTTGTTGGAGTAGCAGAGTGGGCTATAGGAACATTTAGGAGGACACCCCACTGAGACCTTGGGGAGTCAGGAAAGATGTCATGAAAGAATTCACATTTATCTTAAAATAATAAATTATAACTAACATGAAGATGAGACGAGGATGGGTTGCATAGGGAAGGTTTTCTGAAAATTGGGATTAGTGGATGCATGAGGGCAGAGGTGAGAGCAAGCATAGCATATCTGTTTGAGGAAAGAAGCGTAAGGAAAGGTGTGGTAGTTCCATCATCTGGTGCCAATTTGAGACGGTCACGAGTGAAGGGGTGGAGTTTAGCCTGTCAATCAGGTTGCTGCTTGATGACCTCATTTGGAGATAAGTACCTCACTGAAGGCGGGACACAAACAGAGCAATCCTAGAGCCCTGAAGCTGGAGGAACCATGTGGAGACCCATGCCAGGGCTGAGATGCTTACACCACCACTGGATCCACAAGCCTCTCCACCCACTGGCCTGTGATCTTTCTGCATTCGGTGTCATTGCATGTGTTTTGTGATCCTGAAGAGCAATTTACAGAATGGTATCTTATTTATGGGGTAATATCCGACTCATGGACTTGATCTGGACTGGGCTGGTATTTTTTTAAATGTACAATTGCCCTTTGATATAAGGTTCTTTCTTCATACTTCTGTATGGGGCCATCAATAGTCCTATCTCTTGCCAAAATATCCCATCACCAATCACTTTATCACCTTTCACTGTACTTTATTAGTGTTTGTACATGTTATGGAGCATTGGTAATCAGTGGTAAAATCCCACCTTTCCTTAAGGAGACCTGATTCAACTTTGATTCAATACCCAGCATGTTCAACCCTCACAACTGTAGCCATCTGTCCATGGGGGCTTGCATGTTGTTGTCATGCTCAACAGGGATCTGGGGGCCTTACTGACTAAGAGGAAGAGAGAAGAAAGGCCTGGTGATCTACTTCTGAAAATTAGTTAATGAAAACCCTATGGACCAAGACAAACTGATCCTCAGCTGGTCTCCGGGATAGCAAGGAGTTGGCAGTACTTCTTCTTCCTTCACTGCATGTAAGGTTTCAGTGACTGTGGGCCAATCCGATAGCAGTGCACACTAACAAATCCTTGTGACTTTCACATGATTATATATTGGAGGAAACCTGAGAATGGGACACTGGTTAAAGGTTTACCACCAGAGGCTACCCACAAGCTATCTCTGTAAATCTACTTTTCCACTCACCTGACCTCGGGTCACTCAGCTTTGTCTTAAAGGAGTATCTGATCAGTTGAAAGCAAATGTTTTGGAAATGATGATGGC